>CM060961.1:192112408-192379908 GCA_030765045.1 Tenodera sinensis
AAGTTCTCGAAGTTCCAACAATGTATGGCTGCACAAAATTGTATGTTTTTAAATCGCACCTCCCAAGGAAGAAGATTTTGAGATATGATATGTTTCGGAAAGTGTAGGTGAAAGAGCATCTTGTGTATAAAAATCATATTTTTATCTTTGATTGTTGATGAGCTGTAAGCAATTGTTTTATGTTGTATCTTTGAGGTCATATTATTCGTGGAAAACTATCATATGTTGAGATACAATACTTTTCCAGGTTAACATTGTTGCCTTCTTCCTAATTTAACTGCCCTAATGACCTAGTTGTCAACGGGCCCGTAAACCCCACTACCCACTACCCACTACTCCTAATTTAACTAAAGTTACATTTGTTTTCCAAGGAGATTTACAGTCTAATTTTAATAAAATAAAGAGGAAATATGTTATGGCAGTTGAATTTGGCACAGTGATTATGCAGCTTCAACATTGTGAAGGTAATGAACCTGGTACGATGTTGGTAAACAATTTTTCAAAATTGGGTGTTGGTACTTGTATATCCCCTGATAAGCGTGGTCACCATAGTAACAGCCCTCATGGAATAAGTGATTCTGTTCAAGATACATTGAGGGTTCACATTCAGCTGATTCCAAAAGTTGAGTCCCATTACTTGCATAGGAATACTAGTAGACTTTTTCTGAAAGCTGATCTAATTTTCTCAAAATTGTACAGACTTTACTCAGGATAGTTCACTCAACAAACATAATAATGAAACATGTAATTCAGGTAAAGCAGTTTAGCCCAGTATGATAGGCACCTGTTTCTGTTCTCCAGCAGACAGCAAGACTGGTGCAGATCACCGCCATCAGCAAACAAGGAACAGCGTGGCAGTGTTTGCTCCTCCTCGTCTACAGCATCCTCAACATCCACCTCATCATCGTCGTGTCACACAGCGAACAACACCAGTGACTTCTCTGATGATGACCTCACTCTGAACGAGATGCTGGGCAAGTTTGACGAGAGCTACGTGTACGAGAAAGAGACTGATATTCTGAGTGATAGTGACCCCACGGACTGCGAGGAGGAGTATGGAGACAACTCTGACCTGGACACGGCAGGTCAGGATGGTGGAGACGAACAAGATCCCCAGGTAAGTTTCATTCCAAACTCCCCTTTACATAGTAAATGTTTAGTCATTTCTTATTTTCTCGACAATGACTTACACTTTAATTAAAAGTGTCTTATATTTATAGTTATTTGTGTATTAAAATGAAAAGTATGCTTTTAGTGCACAAATTAGTTATTTTGGACAAGATGAAAGTCGAAACTGAAATACTGGATGAATTTGCCTAATCATTTACTTATGTGGCTCATACAATAGTTTTCAGTAACAATTCTCTAAATTATTGTGATAAAATGACAATGTGACAAATTCCACTCCTGATACAAAGTATGGCAAATAAGAAGTCCGGTTACTTTTCCTGTCACTTTATTTCCCTTAAAATGTAATCCCAAAACAATCCTTTTTGTTATGGTTAACCTTATCCACAATTCGTCATGGCCTTGTAACCCATAGCTGTTCTGTCTGCTTGTAATGTTGACACGTACTTCACTGTCTTTCAGTTCCATTTTCCTTCTCTCTCTGTGTGTTTGTGTGTCTCTGTCTGTCTCACAAACTGCTTCCGACGATACACTCACATTCAGCATGATACACTCAGTCTTAGGAAGCAGTGAACATGATATCAGATATGGATTCACTACTCCCACACTTTATCTAGAGCTCTCACATGGTGGTGTTGTCGAAGACTTCATGTCTTTTACGCAGTGGCACTTTAAATTATATTGTCGGTCTGGGTGGCCCAGTTGGTTAGACGCTAGCCTAGTGATCCCAAGGTTGCTGGTCAAAATCTGGCCCAGACCGATGGTTTTTAAGTGTGCTTAAAAACAATAGCTCCATGTCAGTAGATTTACTGGAATGTAAAAGTACTCCTGCTGGACAAAATTCCAGCACATGGGCGACGCTGATGTGATCCTGGCAATTGATAGTGTCGTTAAACAACAAAACAATTTTAAAATTATATCATATATGGCCTTGAATTGTAGTTTCTGTTTGTGAATTGTTATTTTTCCCAGGTTGGCCAATGACTAAAGTAAAACACTAAAACATGTCTCCTTTTACTATTTGCAGGAGTTTGGGGTGACGTTGCTGGTTCATCTTCAGGCAATTAGTACTGAAATTACTGTGCGAGTCAGTTAAATACAAAAGTAAACCAGTATAATATAGTAAAGAGAACAGCAAGAGACAAAGGTAACGCATGGGTGGTAACACAAGTATGGACAACAATGCTCAGTTGTTACTTTGGCAAAGTACAGAGCTTCCTTACTCGGACCGTTTGCAGCACTAGACTCCATGGCTAAAGATAAAGTGTGCGAATATTACTTAAATCAGTGCTCCTTCCTAAAGAATAAGCTTGTGACTGAAAATATGAGTGAAAATCCCGAGGAAATTTCAGTTCCAACTTGAAACTTTGAATCGGAGCCACTGCCAAGAAAATCTCGGCAGCAGTATGGGAAGGAAAATGTTGCATTTAATGATCGACGCAGCTGATGTTTCCTGTTTTGTGATCAAGTATTTTGTGTAAAACCCTCATGAAGTTGGTATAGCTGCTCACTACTATCTGGATGTTGTTTATTACGCTGCTAAAGGTTTCCATGAGGGCTTGAATGCTCTAGACTTTTAAAGTATTATTTTTCGGCATATTAACAGTACAATAATCAGCACCGCTTGGGACTTGCATTCGGGAGGTCTATCCTCGGTGATCTACTAATCTGACCAAACGTTTTTGTGCATTTTCCTTGGTCACTTGGTGAATGCTGGGTTAGTTACTTTCCTTTCCATGACTTCATTTCACATCTCGTCAATTAGGTCTTCCAGGATCGGGTCAGACGTGTCGACGAAGGAATGAGTCCAAATTGTGATAATTGTTCTCGGCGTAGATAGAGGAGGGGCTCTGTCGAAACCCGTGAAGTTGGCGGCTGCACAAGGAAACCTAGCGCCGAGATGAAGGATCTCCAGCACACATTAGAGAACCCCACGTGGGTTGGCACCCCTTGATTCGGATTCCGGCATGCCCACTTTGTGCTTCTGTCTCCTCCCTCCCTCCCGGGTTACGATACATGATAGCCTCACTAACTGGTCGTGAGTACACTCGCTTATATATAGCTGCAGGATAGTTCAAGAATGTTCGCAATGCCGGGAGAAACGGAGATGGGCTCTAGAAACTTCCATCCAAGGCGGGAGGAGGGATAGGAGTATCAGAAATGTCTTCCTGCTTCTTGATGGTGTTTCTGAGTCCTTGTTGAGTGAGAGCACCTCTATCTCTAACCAATCATGGGCCAGCTAGTGCTGAAGAAGCGCTCTCTATCCACGAAGTAGGTTTCGGCTTCGCCAAAGTACTTATTGTGGAATTTGAAACCATTTCTGTATAATATTATAAATAATGTAACGCGGTTAGAATACTCACATTTTAACGAATGGCATATGTCTCTGAATATGTACAGAAAAGTATGTGACTGATCACAATAGGCTGTAGTTGATACTGTGCTTCATTTGTTTTTCAGGATGAGGAAGAACTGGATTTCATTGACAATGGGTCCTATGTGGAGTTGAATCCTGCTGAACTAGATGATGGTACAGACAAGTCTACAAGTTCCTCAGGTCTTATTAACAAGGGACATTGCACCTATCACATTCCCAACACCGACTTCGTCAGGAAGCCAACTTTGCGATTTCGTGAGTCATTTCTGAGGCGCGCCAGTGCACGGCGACATACCAAAGATGATAACTCCCCTACAACCACGGCCACAGGAAGTCCAGTGCCAGGCTCCAGGAGGCCAAGCATTCGCAAATTTAACACAGAGGAAGAAGGTCATCAAAAACTGTCTAGAAGAAGCTCTCGCGATGGCAGCACTAGACATAAACCATCGCGCCACCCTCATGATAACGCTACAGGTCAGAATGCATACTCCAGGTCATCTAGTGAGAAAAGGAAAGTACGTTGCTCTGTTAGGCGAAGTTTAAAGGACAGGGCAGGGAAAGAACCTACATGCCTTGCTCAGGTTAGTGCTCAGAATCTGAACAGGATTCTGATGGAGAGGGTTTTATACCGGGGTGGGAATGGCTGTGCGTTAGTTTCTCGTAGTGCAGGGAACACACCAGTGTCTTTGAGGCGTAGGATTCTGCCTGGAGAGAAGCCTGCATCACCTTCCAGAGCGTTGCCACAGAGGGCCGAGGCAGAGAAACCCTCTTGCAATGAAGGTGGTTGGCTGAAACAACGTTCCTACTCTATCAGTTGTCCCAGGCCATCACCAGGACCATATCTCACCACGTTCTCATCTGAGGCAGCCCTGATAGAGGCTGACAAGGAGGCTGATAAGAAATACAAGGAGCTTATTCAAGAAGCTGAACATATCCTAGTGAGCATGAAGGAGGACACGGTAACCAATGGGATTGGTGAAGAGAAACCTTGTGATAACTCAGCAGTAGAAGAAGCTCGTAGGAATGCTCTTGCTAGGATAGAGGAACTCAAACAGCAGCGTAACTTGCGCAGGATGGCACAAGAAGAAAATACACAAGCATCGTTATCGTCATCAGATTCCGATGGCTCTATCACCCCACGCCAGACCGATGCAGCACCACCTGCTACTAACGAGGAAGAGAAAGAAAAGCCAACAAAAGACCAACAAAGGCCACCTCTAATGACTTTCCGTTCAATTGATCTGGGGCATCACGATCTCGATGTAAGCTGTCCACAGAGTGAGCCTGTCAAACGTAAAGTGTACTCCTGCAGTGCTACATTTGACAAACTGCAGAGGTCGCTGGAGAAGAGTCAGCACCAAGCATCGCTGAGGCTCAAACCAGATGTTGAACGGAAACCTTTGGAGAAGGGTAAGATAATTTCTGGATCCACATATTGGTAACAGTATTTTATATTTTAGTATTAATGGTGCTCTTTTCTCATAAATTAAGAAACCTATGAAGTGGAAATAAAAGTTCCCTTAAACATTTGCCGGTTTTGATATGTCAAATTATGAACTTTATTTTTTCCAAATACATAAATAACATATTCACACCTTCCCATTTCAAATATGCAAACTTTTGTCAGGCATATGACCTCTACAGCACTGGCGTGTAAGAACTCTGTCCAAAATTTGCTATGTGCCTGACAAGGTTCCATTTGTATTTTCTAACTGACTCGTCCAATTTCCTCCCTTATCTCATTGATATTTCAGGATTTATTGACATACTCCAATGATTTAAGATAATACAAAAGAAGAAAATTGCAAGGGATTAAGTCACATCACCTTGGTGGCCATTGGTAGGTACCATTATGTGATGTGGAAACTGCTCATGGGGCAACTAAGTATTAAGGTGGCACAATGCTGCTGAAACCACAACTCTTCTGTCCTTCCGTCCATGCTGTTGGCAGGCTGAGAGAAGCCCAAGGTGTGTCATACACATACTTACCCTTTTCAGGCTGAACCACTGTAATGACAGGGTGTGGGGTTTGCAGGGTGGCATGTGTAATTGAGGCTGGGGTATTTAAAGGAGCTAGCAATACAGGGTGTCCAGAAATTAAGTACGTATTGCATAGAAATAGTGATGGTACTTGCAATGTTTGCTATGATATCGGTTTATTAGTGGTTACTTTCAGCATGGTCACCATCAATATCACGACATGGTTTCCATTTTTCAGCAGTGGCACGAAACACATTCTGAAGCATTACTGCTGTTATGGCAGTAGCAGCTTAAGTAATGCAGCCCCTAATCTTCTGCATTGTGGTAATGCGTCGAGTGAACACATGCCCTTTGATAAATCTCCACACAAAGAAGTTCATCGGCGTGAGGTCAGGGGAACGTGCTGCCCATGACATGGGACCTGTGCATCCAATCCATCTCCCAGGGAAGTGCAAATTCAAGAATGTGCATATATCTAAGGCATAATGACATGGTGCCCCATCATGCTGAAAGTAAACAGTGTCCAGACGACCACTCTGGATAAGCTGTAGCAACAGAAAATGTGTGAGCATGTCTAGATACGTTGCACCAGTAAAGAAAAACGGTTCATAAACCTTGTCACGCATGATGTCCATCCAAACATTAACCTTGGGAGTGTCTTGCATGAATTCAGCATGTTCTGCAGGTGGTGTGTTAGCCCAGGTAATGCAATTATGCCTGTTAACATGCCCACAAATGTGGAAGGTCGTTTCATCGCTGAATAAGATGTGCTTCAACATGCTGCGATCTTCATTTGCAATGAGCAAGTCTTTGCAGATGACTGCACACTCTGCAATGTCTTCTTCATGTAAATTATGGAGATCCTGCAGGTGGTACACCTTTTCCTTTAGGGTAAACAGCAACACCTTGTGTACTGCCGAATGCGGAATGTTCAATTCCACAGACTGATGCCGGTGCAGCATTTTGGACATCCTATCAGTGAATGTCCTGATGGCTTCAATCCTTTCATTGGAGGTTGACAGACGTCCTCGTCCAGGCTCCGTTAGCAGCAATCCAGTGGGCAGCAGCCGGGTGGTTGGCCTTGGCCCAGAAAGGGCTGTTGCACCTCCGATCATCATCATCATCATCATTGCTTAATTAGCATGTCTATGAATATTGCCATCTTCACAGTCCATGCTGTGCCATGACATTATTTTAACACTAGACTGCCACGAGAGGTTAATTTGATCCCTAAGCAGAACTTTTCTTTCTGTGGTGTTTTACACCTACATGATATATGGAATGAAGATGGAGCACCAGTGAAATGAGATGGCAGGGGAAACTGGAGAATCCGGAGGAAATCCGCCCCAGCACCGCTTCATCCACCACAAATCCCTCATGCAGTTGCCTGGGATCGAACCCGGGCGACTTTGGTGTGAAGCGAATGGTCTAACCACTCGGCTACGGTGCAGTCAAGCAGAACTTGATCTCTATTTTTGTAGAAAGAACTTAATTCAGCACAATTTTCCCTTCTAACTATTATTCATTTTATGGCTCACTGCACTTACCAAAAATTGTTTGATAAAATTGTTTTCTGACATGGAATTCTGACTTATGGTGTAATTTACCTTAAACGTTTGGAGGGATCACACTGACCCCTTTATTCAAAACTGCTTTTTTTCTTAATTGACAACCTAAATCTATTTTATGTGCTATCAGTAAGTAGTTACTTTATACCAACACTTAGGAATTAAAACAACAATTCTTGTAGAAACAAGCATTGATATTCTATTCCTTGTTCAATGTAGTTTTAAGTATGAAGTTGTATTCAGAAGTAAAAACTTGTAACATGAAAATTACGATAATAGATGCCTCTTATGAGAAAACAAAATACTTGCAAAACTAATGAATTTCCTTGATGATAACTTTCACAGAATGAAGTGACCATAATATTAAACACTGTATTTTATTACAATGGGTCAAATTAAGCCTCTCCAGACATTATAGTACAAGAGTCGCTAGATAAGTGTTGAGACAACAAAAAATTAATATTCATAGTTATCCCAATTTCTCAAAGTATTCCTCTGGCAAGGTATGAGGGCTCCACCATCTGGAACCACTTCTGGAAGCATCTATGCCACTCAGTTTTTGGCACTGCAGATAACTCCTCTATGTATGCTGAAACTGCTTCTTTGGGGCTTGAAGCTTGAAACTGCTTCTTCACAGTAAGGGACAAGAAGAAATCACATGATGCTAGGTCAGGACTATAGTGTGTCTCAGTCAATAGTTTCGTCTCAGTTCCTTGCGGGCACTCCATTGTTACATTTCTTGGATTTTCTTAAATACTTTCAAGAGGCAAAATTTTGTGTAGAATTGTTCACAAGGAAGAAGCAATCAGTTTCTTTCGCTTCATCTTTGACTGTGATGGGTGGTTGGTCATCTGAGAACACCAGATTCACGCATAACAATATCTGAAACTGGTTAGATATTTCACTGATAAATCTTTGCAATATTTCATGGCAGCACAAAATATGATGCACGCATGTTACTTTTTTACATGAGGTGCTCATGAAGGAAGGTTAAAACACCCTGCAAACTAATCCTTAATGAAACTTCAGTGTCCATATAGGTTAGTCTAGGATCATTGTTTCCACAGTAGTGATCATGGGCATCGCAAGTAGGGGACAAGGGGGCAGCTGCAGTCCCCCCTCCCCCTTGAGAATTAATGAATTTAACATGCAGTCAGTTACTATTAGACTATTGTTTTAGTTTTGATGTAAAGAGCAGTTTTTATTTAGCGCAAATTAAGCTTACCTGCAAGAAATACTGTAACTCCTATCTTTTACGGTGTTTGCAACAGAATAATGAATTAATGTTTGATTGCAAACTTCCAATATGTACCGCTCCCCCCCCCCCCCTGAAAAAAAGTCTGCGATGCCCATGGTAGTAATGATTTTCCGTCACTGCTATTGTTGGTCTGCCACCAACTCTTTGTCTTTAGGAGATTGCCACTCCTTAAATTCTTCAAACCATGGAACTTAGTAGCACATGACAGAAAAAGATCCCCAAAAGCTGCTTTAAATGCTCAAGTAACTGCATTTCATTACATAAAATGAAGGAAAATGAATGCAGTAGAGTGCAGTCTGCTGCCATTGCAACACTGAGTCAGTTATTTTAACCCACCAACAATGTTTTCTCTAGGAATGGCCAATATTCCATGTCTCAATATTTATCTAGTGACCCTCATATGAAAGGAAAATTCAGATATTCTAGTGTTATAATTAACCACCCAGTACTTGTAACTCTGTGTGTAGAACATACCAGTGTCTGTGTTCACCTTGCAGGAGGAAGTTTGCGAGACAAGTTAGATGCCCTCAGGAGAGAGAGAATGGAAGTGGAGGCTAAGGTGAGGGCAGCACAAGAGGAGGAACGACAACGACAAGATGATGTTGCTCAGTCACAGCGCCAGTTGTCACTATTCCGTCGCAAGATGCTCCTTCACACGATAGAGGGACTGAAGCGCAGTCTGGAAGATCAGTCAGCTAAACTCCAAGAGGCGTATCAGCAAGAAGGGGTATCGCAAAAACAGCACGACTCTCCAGAACAATAAAACTCGTCATTGTATAAACACAAAGGAAGTGCAGGGTGATAACATGAATATGGTTGTAAACCATCATACTTTTATGTAAGTTTTAAACAAATGTCTTTTCTATGTTCAATATGCCCTTCTTTATTTTGTTATCGAGACATGGTTAATTTATTGTGCCAAATACTAATAAAAGAAACATATGCAGGGTATACCGTTTCAGTTCATCAGATCTTGAATGGTGCTGGATGATTCAAGGACAGTGCAAGGTTGCAATGTCGTGTTAGAACTGAAAATCTTTAACAAATTATTTATCGAAAAAAATAGGTACCTAACAAAATAAAGATATTGGAGTTGAATATTGAAAGCCTCTGGTTCAGCCACTATAAAGAATGATGTAAAAGTTATATTGAAAGAAACTATAAACAGAGTTAAAGGAAAACCATAAATGCAATATCATCAGCTTTTATATTGATCTAAACAAAGGTTGAATTCAGGCTTGAATATTCAGAAATGATTAAAATGTAAAGCGTTCAACACAGAAACAGTAATATGAGTCATTCTCATATATCTCCTACTTAAAATAATGAACATTTTTTGATTGACTAGGGTTTGTCAGATATGTACATAAAATCAAAATCCAGAACAAATGCGTGGCTCATGTTCTAAAAGCTATAATGTGGTGGGCAGAGGTGGGGGACGCAGCTGGTGGGCAGTAGACCTTGTCCAGAAAGAGTTGATGTGCCTCAGTGTTACCTGTAGACAGTACAGTATATTAATGTATAACCTCAATTTATGTTTATGCTGGAATTGTCTTTTTATTTTATTATAATTTTTATTTCTTCAAGTGACTTTTAACATTTTTGTGTAATTCTTCATTGTCACATAAAAATAAGCAATCTGTTCCAAAACAGCATTTTAGGTAGTTGCCTTTTGCACATATATAGCAATAACAATTAAAGCTGACTGTCCAAAAGATTCCAAATGAACATTTGGGGTAGTTTGTATGTGACATTATAGAAGTGAAGTGAGAACAGAAGAATAAATAATAACAAAGGTGTGGTGAAAACTGAACATTGACTTCTGCATGAAATTCTTTTTATATGATGCCAAAATTATATGCATCCCTGTTCTACCACTATCATAGCATCAGGGGTTTACCTCAGATCTTCTGAGGCTCACATTTTCCTTTTGAATCTGACTTTACTTAAGATGGGGGATTAGCCCAATGCTTAATGTCCCTGTTTTATCCCCAGAATATTTGGGTAAAACCTCAGTTCGTGAGGTAAGCGTTGGGCATTTCCTCCCAACCCTGAAAGGTTTTGGTTTTCCCACCAATACTCGGGTGGCTGTTTCCAGTGATTTCTCACTGAGTGATGGGGTTGTCAGTTCCCTATGCTGAACGTAATTTTCTTTCAGCGTTATTTATTCTGTTAGCAGAGCTGAGTTTTACATATCTACTGACTTTGTCATTGAATGAGGTATTTCCCAAAAATATTTAAGAGTTAACAACAAAGTCACTATGTTTGGAAGTAAATCTTTGTAACATGTTATCTTGAGCTGGTAGTCCATTGCCAACTTAGCACCTATAAATTGTGCTGTATTAGGTACTCTGATGTCTGGTGATTTACAGCAGTGATGATTAGGGCCCAGAGAAAATTGAATGACTTATTTTACTGGTTAGAGTGAATGACCGAATATTTTGTGTTGAATGCTTTAATTTCTAGGATGTTTTCAATCAATTCTTAGTATTTGAGCTTGAACATAAAAACCATGACATAGACAACTCACATAGAGTTTATTGAGATGAATTTCCACTCAAACAATTGATAGCCTTTGAAATATCTAGGACATGTTTTAATCAGCTGGCTCCAACTGGTGAATACTTCTAAATACCTCTGATGACAGATGAATTTATTTTGTGATTTAATGATCCTCTGTTGATGTGTCAAGGTTAATTTAATTTTAAAAATGGTTTCTACCAAATTTCAAGACATATTGGTCAAATAAAAATACTCATTCATAGAACACAAAACATCTATTTACACGGGGAATGAAAATAGGTCCTGGGTTTTGTTTTGAGGCTCTCATGGTCCATAGTTCGATTCCTGGTCTGGGGCAGTGATTTTAAGTTGGCTTATCCAAGCCTTCACCTCTGCCTAGCTCATTGGAAATATGCTCAAGGTCCAACATGGTTCAGAGTCCATGATAAAAGCTGTGGGCCTTTTCATTCCATTGCCATTATCACCCCCTCATTGCAGGTGATGGACTCCATGATCTAGGTGCCTCCAGTTCATAAATAGGGTCCATAAATCACTTGGTGGTATGAGATTTCTAATGAGGTCATCAACCTTATGGGGCGCATTGTAAAACAAGCAACAATGTTAAAATCCAATAATAAATGTTAGGATGTTTTTTGTTTATGATTAACCAATGACATTAGCTTGCAATTCACCCAACATAATTCAGATTAATCAACTTCAAATTTGATGCAATAAAGCATTTTAAAAGTCAAACAATTACAAGTTGTAATTTCTCTTACAAAAGCATAATCTAACATGTTTGTAATAAATAACATACAGTATAGTATATTGCTGTATGTTGTTTTTGGTTTGCTTTGCAAGCTTGGAATTAGAGAAAGCTCTAGTGGCAGTTTTAGTTCATAGCTTCCTTGAATATCAGATAGATAGCTTCTAACAAGAATCCATCATAATTCTTGCTTCGCAGGTGATCAGTTCACTGTGCCAAGAACAAAACTGTTCAATTAATAAGCATGTTATATCTACTTCTGTAGTGTAAAATCTAGAAGAGAAGTTTGTCACTGGAACAGCAAGGTCTGTCTCACATTGTGATATCAGCTGAAACTACCACTTTCCTATATAATGTACACAAAACAAATTTAGTAATATGTACTGTTTGGGATCACCTGTCAGTTTCGTATCATCTTACAGGGTCTCGCAAGGGATGAGGTATAACTAATGACCAATGGCAGTTGCAATATGGGACTAGAGGCATGGTGCTGTAATAAGAACAAAGAAAGGTGAGGAGAAGGGTAGATATGCTTGGCCTCATACAAATAGCATGTTTTAATTTTCTTTAGATTTATTTCCAAATTCTTAATGCTGTTATGGGAAAGGTTGCAAATATTGCTTGAAATAAGGAGCATTTATTGGGTTAAACGATTCTGTATTATAAGAAAAGCTTTAACTTTTTTCTTAGAATCACCAAAACTTGTAAAGCATTACAGTGAATGTAATACAATATTACACTGAAAAATATAAAAACGTTTAATCCTTCTAAAAATTCTCCCCATATTTATATTGGAACTAAAATTTGTATCAAAATAACTCTAAACTTGTCTATTACCTTATATTATAATTCAGTATCTACTTTCGCATGAAAGATTTTCTTCTAATATATATGCAATAAACAGCCTTTCTTGGGTGGAATTAAAATTTAATTACATTTCTTTAAATTTGCACACTTTCTGAAATTTGTTGAACTCTCTTACCAGCTTGCCATAGACCAATAATCAGGCCATGTGTAGCTTCTGATGTATACGGCATCTGTGAGTCAAACAATAGTTGAGCTTAATTAGTAACAATTTACTGAGCATCCAAAAAAAATCAATACTTTCTTTTCAGGCTGACAGATCATTGGTTATACCTAGCATGTAGCTTAAATAGTGCTGTCATTGGAGAGGGGGGATGATTTACTGAGTGATCAGCAAAAATACTTTCATGTTAGGCCAATATGTCATTGGTTATAACTATGTCCAGCTAATAGCATGAATAGTACTGCCGTTGGAGAGGGGTAAAGAGAGGGAAAGAAGGGGAAGCTAGGAAGGCCTTGTTAAACCATTACGTTACCCTTGCGCTTTACTAAATTAATTTTCTGTACCTGTATACAAATATACAATAATGGATTTCCAAAAAAAATTGTAGAAAATTATTCAATCGCAAAATATTTTCCAAAAGAAGAGTGAAGAAAATTTCATTGGAGCCAGCTATAGAAGTATGAACAATCTTTTTGTCAAAAAGCTTTCTGGAAAGCAAAGTTTGTGTGCAAATTCAACCCAATTGTAATGAAGTAATTTGCTGAAACTTTCCATAAAAGCTGTTTAGTGATATGAAGGACTTTGCTGAAGTGTGTACCTTAAAACAGTTTTAGAAACATTGCTTATTAGTAGATATTTTTCTTAGAAGGGATTTCATCTCTTTATCCCTCATTTTAAATTATTTGCATAATAATTTTTATTGCACAAGAGTTCTTACCAGTCATTTAAAAATTAATAACGATGGTTTTCTTTATATCAACTATGCTTCACCTCATAGAGATGTCCATGAACTGTAGGCAATGATTTTTACAAAATTACAATTTACTACAGCAACTAGAAGTGGTAAGATTGATCAAGTCATTAACCTAGATAGTAAATTTCTTCACATGGATGTCAGCATGAGCAACTTAAATTAGGTCATCATAATATATGGTAATACATTTACAGGTTCTCTCCATTGCATGAGAGAACCAAGAGTTACTGAGGAAATGATCCTGGGAGAGGTGCACTAAAATCCTTCTGCTCTTAAGCAAGCAGCATATCTCATAAAAGTGTTATTGCTCACTCGCAAGCTCAGCATCAGGAAGCCTTGTGATTTATGATGTTATTGTTACATTCCTGAACTGTGCAATAATATACTCTGTCTTTCATAAATAAAAATCACAACTTATCAGGTCATGAGAATGAGAGGACCATAAATTAAAAAGCGAAAACCCGCAACATCCTGGGCTTACCGCCCTGCCACTGAACACTTATAATTCTGTCATGAAACATCCTTCTTATTTGATTTAATGATTCAATAACCCTATCACCCTATGTGTTTTATTAAGGAGAATAAACATATTATTCTTCGAGCACTTATTGCACACCATCAGTTCAGGTCAGTGACAAATGTCATTTTAGTGAAGTTCTGTGGATATTTCCAAAATTCATTGAAAATGACTGTCAAAAGATGAGATGATGTTTTTATCAAAGAATATCTCAGAAATGGATAACTCCAAAAAATAATTATTTAATATAAATTGAATGCTTTAATGAGATCTACATTTTTTGTCTAGTAAGATCTTGTCTGTCTGTTAAGGTTTATGCAAAAGGACTTCAGGAGCTATTCCTAGAAAATTCAAGATACAGATACATTTCATTTGTCATGAACATACAAATTCCCAAATTATGTATACACATTTTGAAACATTATTCCTCAGCAACAAAATGAGACAGAAATGCAGTTTTTGCTTTGTATGATCCAAAAGCCATAGCAACACGTTTATTGTTCTACAGGAGTTTGTAAACAAATGTGACAGCGAGATTATCATTCATTAGATATAAGTAGTTACTGAAGCATTATTGGAAAGAGTGGCATGTTGCCAAAGTTCAATGATACTGGAGGATTGAATTTGGGACACCACCACCAAGAAGAGTAACAATAAGAACAATGTTTACCAGGAGAAATATGAGCTGGTTTGAGAATTTAATGCCATTCTGGCAGTGTGTCACAATAGCTCAGTGGTAGAGCAGCCGCCCGGTAAGTGGAAGGTCTGTGGTTAAAATCCCAGTTGTGGCATTGAATTTTTAAGTTCCAGTTCTACCTCTTAATGTGAGACAATTTTGAAGTCAATGGAACAGTGTAATATGTGTTGAAAGGTTGGTACAGAAGAATGGGAAGTTCAGGTGATAACAATAATGCTTCAGCAGTCATGCAGATTTTGTACTATCCCCAAAGAAGTCAGCAAGGCAATGCTCTCATGAGATTGGTATCAAGGAAACCAGTGTTCATTGAATTGTGTGAGGACAAAAATGGAAGCCTTACATTTCAAGACTTCTCTATGCACTAAATGAAGATGATCACATTGACAACTGCAATTTTGTGAGTAGTCCCTGAACAAGTGTGACAAAAGGGAATATAATTAAGAATAGAACATGACAAAAGTTTTATTTCTGTCTCATTTTGTTGCTGAGAAATGACATTTCAAAGGATGTATACATCAATTTTGGGCACACTGCATCATAAATAGATGGTAATTTAATCAAAACCATTTGAGTAAATTCTGAAAAAAAAAAAATTATTTAAAAGCTTTCCATGTAAAGGGAGTTTGGGATAGGAGATGAAAATGTTTGTGTCATATCCCTAAGAGATGCCGAACTTAAATACAGAGTTTGGTATTCAACCAACTGTTCGTTTTTTATTTATACTTTACCCAGACACACGCAAACGTCCGCACGCACACACAGACACCTGTATTCATTTATTTGTGTTGAAATGCTGGTATCAAATTTTTGGATGGAATATTATTCTTCAACTACTTACTGTAAGTACATAATAGGAAAAGTAAAATTATCGTTGGTCGGTTACCAACAAAGGATGTCCCAATGTGCCTAACTGACTTTCCACTTTGTCATCAATATGGTCATTGATATGCATTCCCACTCTTGTTGCCAGAGCATTTGCTCAGTTCCTTTCTCAGAGCCATAGGCAAGCAGATTATTGCTCTCTGATATCAAAGAGTCAGTAGACACTATAGCAAGTCCTCTATAGTCACTAAACCATGTTTTTACATTGTACACAGGGTACACGTTGCAAAACTAAACTGTGAAACATAAAATCATTACAGAACAACGTCCAGAATATTATTTACTTCATTTTAAAACAATCAGTTGTAGTGACATGATGTAAAATATTCTTAGGATTGTAAAGTGTATGTATACGAGATGATTTTTACACAGGCAGATCTAGTCCATGGTTTAAACATTAAACCATGATAATTAGTTTTTAAATTTTGTGCTTAGTAGTTAGAGAATGTAGCGTAACAGACTACAGCTTATAAGCATATAAATGTGACATGTTATGAAAACCCTAGTCTTAGATATGTCCCTCTGTTTGTAGCAACATTTAGCAATATCAGAAACAGAAACCTTCCTATAAAGTAGGGACTAGCAGAGTATAAATGTTTACATTTTCAAGACTTGGTAATATTAGTATTTCTGTAGCAGTGCTAATCATAACAAACTGAAAACCAAAGAAATGGAGATCTTAACACTTTTAAAAACCATTAAACTTAACCTTTCTATTCAATAGGATGTAAAACCATACATGTAAGAAAAGTAAGTGCATCGTAGTTAATTTTTTGAAAATTACTGTTAAATTGACTCAATCATTTATTAAAAACCACATGAGTTAGAGAAAGTAAGTTTTAAGTAAACTAGATAAATTATAGTAAAAGATTTATTTACAATTGTGACTACTTTGCAAAATCACAATGAATTGTTATCATCCTCCTCCTCCTCTTCCTCTTCTTCCTGCATTGTTTCCTGCAGTTCATAAAAATTTCATTTCATTGGCCGTGAAGTGATGTTTGTCACTTTGTCGTATGGTCCGGGCTTTACTTCCAGATATGAGAACTCGTCTCGCCAACGTCTTATAGGCTTTTATTCTGGTATGTCTCTGGACAAAAGATAACTTGAAAGTGTTATTTATTGTACTTGTTGCACAATTATATTTATATTTTTCTAAATAATCATGAATGATGACCCAGTTGCTATAAATAAGGCACTGCAGTTTGTCTTCAACATAGGGTTCGCAAAACAAGTTTAACTTGTGTTTTATTTTTGGGCTTTTAGTTTTACTGTTTTAGAATATGACTACTTCTTGTATTGTTTTACCATTTGTTTTTAGCATTTTAACTGTTTTAACATTCACTTTTCAGGTTTTAACTTTTGTTTACCATTTACTTTTTTTAACGTTTTAGCTTTTTACCCTTTTTAATTTTCTGTTTTAGCTTTTGCCTTTTAGCCCATAAGTTTGTGAGTATTTTAGACTTCAATATTGGAGTTTGGGCCAAAATGACCTAGCTGTCAACAAGCCCTTAAACCCCACTCACTCTAAATTATAATTTTTATAGTAAGTCTGACTTTACAAGGTCAGGTTTGCCATTTGACACACAATAACTTGCTGTTTGTTGTTAAAATCACAAATATTGAAGGTTATACTTACAAGGATCTCTTACAAGTGATAAAAAGAAGAAAATACTACGGAACTAACTTTTTTCTGGCTAAAAGACAAATTGTATGAAAATTATGATTTTTTCTTTCATGAATTTTAAATTCTGCGTTTCACATATAAATGGTTTTGGATGATAACAATACAGTATTTTATAATGGACACAACTGTGTCATCCAGGAGACATTAAATCTTTACTCCATTGGACAAATGATTTTAAATAATGCCCCTTGTCAAGAAACAGACCAGTGACCTATGTTATAGATGTATGACATACAGAAAAATGGAATTGTGAGCTTGTATATGTTCTTTTCCTTATCCACTTCTGCTGGTTGGTATGTTTTGGTATCTGAGATCTCGGTTGGTCCTTTTTTTTTGGTCTATAGCAACATCTATTCCATGGTTACTTCCACAATCAGCCATGCAATGTACTTCTTTGTGGGTTTCTAACCCTGAGGTGTGAATTTAAACAACATGAGACCTCTGACATTTCTTGGAGGGATACGTTTCCCTGTTATAGAGGAAACAGCTTATTGGAATACCCCAAGAACCAACTGTGCCATTTTTTCACCCATTATGGTGTGGTCTGGTTATATTTGATGATACTCCATCTGTTATATTGTATTAGTACCGCCAACTGTTTGTAAAATATAACCATGGTAAAGCTAGGGCCATTGTTGGTGTTGCCACAGAACCCCTTATTTTTGAACCCGTTGCAGAGAAGGCAATCAATAGATATTAAAACAAGACACCATATTAATCTGTGGATGCCATTGTATTGCTCATGTGTGCATGGTTTTGTCTTGAACTGTTTTAGAGCACTATATGCAACTGTTATTTTTGTGTTCACAATGCAATAGTGCATTAAATATATGACATTTAGAGTTCAGAAGTGATTTTATCCAAAAATGTTATTGCACAACAAGATCTGCCGAAGGTGAGTAGGTTCGTCATGTGTTGTGTGGTAACGATGTTCAAGCATTATTATTGTTCAAAAGCATGTTACTTTAACCCTGTGATATTTGAGGTTAGAAATTGTGCTTTTACTATGTAGATTGGTAGTACTGCTTCTTAGTGTAATGTCAGTCATATTGAATTCTTGGGAACTGTCGATAAGCTGTTTCCCCTATAACTTCCACTAGTGCTCTAGCCAATAAGGTGCCACCACACTCCGTTTTCTTCATCTACAAGCTGAACTTTGTGGAGTAACACGTTGCCATTTACTTGCACTGTAGCACATGATTTACTAGCAGCCATTTATATCTCTTTATTTTCATAGCTTACTATTTGTTGTTAAGCAGTTGTGTGCTTGGAGGAAATAGCAATGTATAACAATTATTAAATAGTCTTTAACGTTCAAAAAGTTAAGAGCAATATCATGTGAAGGCAGATTACTGCAATGATTGTATTGTCTTGCAATGTTTCAAACACTGTGCAAATTAGGAAGACCTGCAATACCTATTTACATTAAAATATACATAAGTTTATGTGGTTAGAAACAACAAAAGGTTACCATCACTTAAGTGGAGCAGCTAGTACAGGGAACAACAGAGCAAGTGAAGTCAGACAAGTGAGCAGTTGTGGTATCACATAGCAGGGGACTGTCAAAGACCAATGGGAAAAAGAAAAAATTTTAGACAAGTGTGCACAGATAAAATGATCATCTCTGTCAGTGGTTCATCTTTTTCTTCTTCTGCTGACAAAGAAAGCAACTCATCTCTAGGAATCACTCCATTACTATGATGAACATAAGCAATTAAATTATTGTAGTAGTAATTTTGATTACTTTGTTTATAAAAGAAACACTGACAGACACAGGCTTTTAATTCACCGTAACTAGAAAGTAATTTGAGTAAATTTATCCCTATTACAGATTGCTGAAAGTCGGTTATATTTTGTAGGGTGCACATTTAAATGAATGAAAACTAGGAGCAAAACTATGTGCGAGCTAGGTGCAGCAGAGCTATCAAATGTATTAAAACCATGATTCTCCATATTTTAAATGAAAAATTTGGGTATAAAATAAAAATATCACAGCTCTAAGCTCCTTCATTCTCTGAAGAAGCTGCAATTTAGTTTATAATCCTAGCTCTAACCATGTCAGACTTATTAAATGGTAAACAGCTGACAGATGCTCTAATACAAAGTGACACCACCACTCTCCCACTTTTATGCTCTGAGTGAACTGCCAGGTGTTACAGGTTGTTTAACTGACACTGTACCCAGTGCATTGGCAAGCAGTGTTCTTATGAGGTGATGGTGCTGCAGTTGAGGACAATTCCCAAGTGCATAAAGTAAGGTTACTATCTCATTGCAATGTCTGCTGGGAATTATATCCATAGAATGTCCCAGAAAGGAACATACTGAAGTTTTCCCTGGTTTCACCAAAGAGAAGCGTTTTCTGAGCAGACTGCTGGTGTAAACAGGTCATCTAGCTAGGAATTATAGTGAACTCTGCACGTCTCTGCCTTGACCTATAGCTTCCGATAATTCCTTCATCTCCTCCATTTCAAGATGTCCCCCAGTACCCTGGTCATAGTCATAATCATTGTTGGAGATAAATAAATTCATTAAGAAAGAAAATCATAGACTCATGTGGTTTTTTAATGTGGACTCAATGATTAGCATATATTTATTTGTGTATTTATTATTCTGTGTGTTATTGTCCCAAAGATTTTCAGTTAAAGATCCGCTAAGTGAATAATATTGATGTTCCCATGAAGGAAAGGTGAAGAAGACATTGTGGCACTGTGCTTTTAACAAAACTGCAAACTCTTCAGTCAGGTTTTCAGAAGTGATAAGTAATGAATGGTTAGCAGAAGTGCAAAAACATTGAACCAATGATGAAACTGTTTTAAGTGACAGACAAAGTGATTTATGTACAGAATGCAAAAGGTTAAGGATTCACACTGAAAATTTTGTTATCCTGTTGTACAAAATAATTTTATCGGTTTCACATTTTGCAAAAGTTGTTACTGATTTTTGTGTTTTATGTTTGTTGTATTATATTTTAGTCAGAAACGTTTGTATGATAACAGAAAGGTTTGTATACACTGTTCTTGTTTTGCATCGTCATGCTGTGATAGATGTGCAACGGCTGTACTGCCAACATCTCTTTGTTTCACTCTTCTTTTGGTTACCTGTTTCTCAATGTCTCATATTTGTTCACAAAAGCCGACTGTTTGTGATGAGCTTTTGATAACATCAGACTGAATATTCTCTTCTCATCCCTCCAGTATGTTTTCAATTGAAAGTGTGCATTATTTTATTGAAAATATTGAAAAATAATGTTTTTCATTCTTCAACAAAATTCTAGGTAAACCAAAATGTTCTTAAACATTGTTACAATGTGTGAGCAAAGCTATTTTGCATTTAAAATGTTACAAATTTTTGCAAAAGAAATATGTTAATAGAGTTTATTGGTGTCAGTATAAAGTTGAATTTGCAAAATAAAAGATATTAAAAACACCTTGTTAACTTCATAGCTACACAAAAGCACCTTGATATGCAGTCACATGAGCTTCTCTACCATTACACCTTCACATAATCCCTTGAAGTAATTCTTTTATACACTTAAGATGACTCACAATATACTTTTCATTAGAAATAGCCTTGAATTAAGCAATATCAACTTGGTTATAACATAACATGGAAAACAAACCATAACTGTCAGATTTTGTCATTAATAAAACTATGTGGAAAAAAGAAAAAGAATCACAAAGTAAGCTTTGTAGATATCACATGAGGGCACTGTGTCAGCTTCAATGACTGACTTGGTTAGTCGCTGGCCTACTGATTCCAAGGTTACAGGTTCAAATATGGCCCAGACTGATGGGTTTTAGGTCTAAAAGTGAGAGCACATGACTGTAAATTTACTGACATGTAAAAGAACTCATGTAGCATGAAATTCCAGCATACTGGCAGTGCCTATATCATCCTGGTAATTGACAATGTCATTAGCAAACAAAATGTGATCGTCTCATTAGCACAATGGTAGCGCTGCTGCTTACCAATTAGGGACCCAGATTCAATTCCCGGTACCGATATGATGATTTTCTCCCGCTAGAAAAGTTGATCCAGCCTCGTCAGGACCCTGAGGGGCCAATTGAGGAGCTACTTGATTGGATAAGTAGCAGCCCCTGTTCAAGAAGACCCCATAACTGGCCAGGAGAGACCAGGCTGCTGACCACATACCACCTCCAGTACTGCACCTCACTCATGACACTTGTTATGGCCAATAGTTGCACAAACCGGTTATTTATTTATTTTATTATTTTTCTTTTTGCAAAATAATTTTTATCTGTAAATTTTAGGCTAACACAGAATTAAACTTTTAAAAGTAGCAGAAGTACAGTACACCTAAGGTATTTGAAGAGAGGGACTGAAGAGGAATTTTTCTTATATTTATGCAGTGCATACAGCAATAACAATACACCAGCAAAATATAAAAACCTACTATAAGTGAGGAAAGAAGTAGCAACAATGTAAATTGTTCAATAATGTCAAAAACAGTCTTGGATAATGAGTCAAATGAATCTTTGAGCATGTTCAAAACTTACTGGAAGTGTATAGTACAATAATCAATTTCAAATCTACAATCTGCAGAAAACAAGAGTTTTAAAATAAGTGTTATATTGTTGTTAACAATCCCCAAATATGTAACAAATAAGAGTATATGTTGGACATTATACCCAATATATTCCTCCATAAATGTAATAAGAATGCATTGTTTGATATGATAAGTCGCAATATGCGATGTCATACTAAGCAATTTTTTTATACTTCATTTACATAAGATTTAGATGGGAACGTTATAGTTTGCTGTTATAACCAATGCATCATTAAAAGCAATGTTGCTGTAACCGGTTTTGACTGTACATGTGTTTCTTTTATTTACAGGAGGGCACGGTACTTGTGTCAAAGGAGTGTGGTTCAGTTCCTGGCTTTAGGGCACAACAATTTTAAGTTGGCTCTATCCAAACCTTCACCTTTTACTAAATCATGTGAAGTATCCCCAAGGCTCAAAGTCCATGGTAAAAGTTGTAGGTTCTCTCATTCCATTACCATTACCATCATCAACTCCCTCAATGGAGCTAATGAACTCTGCCCTCTGGATGTCTCCAGACCATAAATGGGGAGCATTATAAACCAGTCCACCAACCAATCTAAATGTTGCATAAGAGTTCAACCTGGGAAAACTTAAACATATAATGCTACAACTTATTTAACATAAATTACATATTTCAATGAGCTCTTATTTTCCTGTAATATGCTTTTGTCTACTTATGGTTTAGCAGCTACACAAAATTTCTTCACAATGAAGTTGACTTCACACGGAATAAAACTTCAAGTTATATACTTTATTAATTATGTAAATATTTAAACCTTTGCTTGTACATTGTTGCAGGAATCTCCATCACACAATTATCAATAATACTGACATACTGATAAATTAAAATTTTAGCTTTCCTTGTAGATTGTTGCAGTAACCTCTATCATATAATTACCAAAAATTAGGATGATGCACTGTTAAATTAAATTTCTTCTAGGTTGTTGTAAGAATCTCCAGCATTGTCAGTAATTGCTCCAATAAATAGTAACCCTCTTCGAATTTGACCCTACATCGTTTCTGTGATTTCCAATTTTCTGTACATATACCACTTACATGTTCTCAAAATGTTGCTAACATAAGATTAACAAACACTGCCAATGACTGACAAATGTCATATCAAAGTATATGAGCAAACAAGCATGTCTTCATAATATGCTTATGATTCACTATTTTTGTAAGCTTAGGTTTCTGATTCATGGAAGGTTAAGTTAGGGTTAGCTTTTATATACATATATATATATATATATATCGTTTTCTGTGAAATAACGAACTATCAACAATTCACTGCCTCAGCGTTTGTGTTTGAGACAATCAGAATATTGCTAATCAGAAGAATGTCGCTTCTCATTCAGGTTGCAGTCCCCATTCTGCATGATCTGTAGCAGGAAGATGGCCATGTTTGTTGTCCTTATGCGATTATTTCCCTATATAAGAAAATGTCCTATAAAAAGGCAGATGGGTGTGTTCCAGCTACTAGAAGAGACAACTCCAAGCAGTACTCCTAAGGTAATTATATGATTTCTATTTCACTTTTATCACTTATTTTTAATTTAGAACTACATTTTGCAATTTTTGCCAAATTCATGTACTTGTTTGGTATGATAGAAAGGTGAATTTGCAATAATGTGAAAGTAAATATAGTTGAAATTAATACAGATATAAAATGTGTGAGTAATGAGTTAGGATAACCCTTTGTCCATGCATGGATATCTTTTGGGTAGCTTGTTGCTTACCTGTATTAAAAGGAGGCCAAAGATACTGCTCTGTGAAAGGAAAGGGCAACCTATTCATGCTGTGTCAGAGAACAAACATACCTTTCATTTATTTAGAATTACATTTGTTATTCACAAGTGTGTAGAACATTGTACAGCTTAGTTTCAATAAGAGACGATAGTGTTTATTTGAAATATGCATGTGTTGCTGAGCAAACTTTCTCGTAATACAAACATATTTCTAGTGAAAACAAGGAATTTCACTTTTTTACACTTAAAATGCACATTGTTATAAATTGTAATAGAATGCAGTGTGTATCAGGATCATGTAGGTTCAAAGAGCGCCAAAGAAAGTCTCACTGCTCCTCCGGTCTATGTCACATTATTTATTGTTGTACGAAGGCATTTCATTGACACCTGCACCGTGGCCTAAAGCAGCCAATGAAATGGTCAAAGCTTCATATAATGTTAACTAATGTGACATAGACCAGAGATGCAGAAAGATTTTCTTTGGCAGTGTCTGTACCTAGATTGTAAACACCATAGGTATTTATAAGACGCACTAACATAAAAGACACACTCCACTTTTTAAGACCCTTTTTAGGGAAACATTTCCCAGCTTATACATCCATTACAAAACAATTATAACATATGTGTGCACACATCAAATATCGATGTACTATAAGTAGGAAAAAGTGCTTGCCTTTCAAAATTCATCCTCTTTTTTCCTTGCATTAATGACAAATCAATCTTCGTACTTGTCTGTATTTCCTGTGATATTTTTGTCTCAGTGTGCATACAGAGCTGATACCTCTTCATAAACTTTAAACCCCATAATGTTGATCCAGTGAAGTCTGCGATCGCTAGTGAATATTTCTTTTGCTTGATGAATGATCATTTTCATAGAAATTGAAATTCCAGCTTGCCTGTTCCCTAAAATTTAAGCATTGAGTTCTGCTTCAAGTTTTAGCCGCTTAACAGTTCCACTTCTCAGATTATGTTTACTGTGAGGTGCTTTCTTTGAAACATCTTCCTGATTCTGCCAAGTTCTTATCATTTTTTTCAGTTAGGGATGGTCCAAAATGCCTTTCTGCAGCCCTGTTTTCATGCTTTTTAGTGTATACAATCACTTACAGCTTAAATGTAATAGTATAGCAATGTCATTTTTCAGCCATAGTTTACAAATAAAACCACACAATGATAAATGAAACTTGACCAAACAATATGAGAACCATTAATGACGGCGCATGAGCTTACACTGAATGCTATACAACTGGAATACTCCAAATTAACGAGCAAGCTATCAATGACTTACTTCAAGCCAAAACAAAGAAAAGTATGAAGAAATGGAGCTTATAGGTGCCTATCTCAAATTTTCACCAGTGTATAAGACATCCCATTTTTGGAACTATTTTCATAGGAAAGAAAGTGTATCCTATATGCGCAAATACAGTACTTGTATATAATTTGGCTCACTCATCTGTTTTGTATATGGTGATGTACATATGTGTAAGTAATATTATAAACAAATAATCAAGGCCTATGCTATGCATATATGTTACATGCTTGTTCCACTGATCTACACCAGTGAACAGTCATGTGCTGTCATTGGACTGTTCTTACCTACAAATAAATAGATGACATAAATACAATATGGCATGGTTGCCCATTTATATAAGTTTTATATTAAAGACACTGTTTAAAAGGGATTGGTGCTTGGATCACAGGCTTTAAAAGTACTCGCATCAGCTCTAAGAGTACGAGGGCAAGTCAATAAAGACTGAGATTGTTTTTTTACACATAAAATACACTAGTCTTGGTCCAGATTGGTGTGGTCTTTTTCAAAGTATTCTCCTTTGAGTTGACTGCACTTCACCCAATTCTTCTGCCAGTCCTGGAACACATGCTGGAAGCCATCTTTTGACATCATTATAACCGCCTCAGCCTTCTTCATGACCACCTCCAAAGTAGCAAAACGCTTTCCCTTTGGTTCCTTTTTCAGAGAGGGAAAGAGATAAAAGTCACAGGGGACCAAGTCTGGAGAGTATGGAGGATGGGGAACACATTCATTGTTTCTGCGGGCCAAATACTGTGTAACAATGTTGGACACATGAGGGCAGACATTGTTATGGTGCAGATGCCAACCAGAGGGATGCAATTCTGGTCATTTTTGTTGGAAGTGTTTGGCAAGGACATCCAAAACAGACTTGTAATACTCGCCGTTAACCGTCGTATGAGAAGCGACCTGATGTTGATACACCATTCCATGGCAGTCAAAGAACGAAATGACCATTACTTTTCCTGCTGACCAAACAACCTTAGCTTTCTTTGGCTTCAGAGAATTAGGTGATTTCCATACTGAGGAGGCCTGTTTGCCTTCCAGGTCGTAATGGTGAAGGCAGCTTTCATCACCTGTAATGACTGAATTCAGGTATGCATCCCCATGCAGCTCAACTAGACATACAACATTGTTTCCATGATGTGCCTTTATTGTGTGCAGTAAAAAAAATAACTCAGTCTTTGTTGACTTGCCCTCGTAACTCACAAGTTTTCTAGTAAGCATTATTCATATTCTAGTTCTTTCAGTTTTAAGATGGGATCCACACTTGGAAATTAATTGGTAAACACAATAACAAATGCCATCAGCTGCCTGTAAAGCCAAGGTACCTACCCAACAGAACTAGAGTTTAAAAGGGGTTATTCAAATAAAGGAATAGAAACAAACCTGATTCATTTTAACTGTATCATTACTATAATATAAGTCAGAACAAGTCCGACTGTATTATATAAAAATGACATGTCAATGTTGTAAAATCCACAAATGTTGAACTCCACTTTGAAACAACCAAGCTCGGAGAGGAACTTCTCTAGCTGTTCACAGATGTCCACAGGTATTTTCAGTTCTTCTGCTACATACATCTGCACATTTACTAACAATTGTCGAGACTTGGCAATGGCCAGATGACATGAATAACACTTTAATATAAGTACTATGCTGCAAACTATGCATACATATAAAGCAACAACAAGGATAATTTTTAGATACTCTTCACCTGTCTCATACGATGTCATGGATAAGTAAAACAAAGAAACATCACTCAGCAGAATTGCTAGAATAGCTAAGAAGATTGGAGCATCAAATGTTGAACTGACGAGTTGGAGAAAACTGTAAACTTCTTTGTGCATCAACCTGACATGGCGAACTCTTGTCATAGTGCTAGACACCTGAATTGCACTTGTAGCATGCACCTTTACAATTCCTTCAATGTCATAATCCATTATCATGTAGAACCTTTGGATGAGCAAAGCGCAGTTACAATAAATATTGACAACTATCACATTTAAAAGAACTGTGGTCCAGCCGATTCCTGACACAAACTGATCAAATACTTCAGATCTCCCACAAACCAGTGCTATCAACATTGCAACCCATGAAACCACAATTGCAATGACTTGCTTCAGTACAAAGGCACGTATTTTTTTGCACTGCTGCCGTTGAACTTCTGGTGACAAAAATCTTTCAAATATATCTGAAGCTGCTAAGAAAACTTTATACAGGTTGCACTGTTTGAATGCAGACATCCAGAGGATTGAAACAAAACTGGTAAAGAACATTGTCAAGGTGTACATGGTCATGGATACTTGGACTTTCAGAATATTTCCAGATACAGTGGTGGTAATATCTAGCGTTGAAAATGGACAAAACAGCAGAAACAGTACAAACCAAAATATACCAGCCTTTGTAAAGGAGTTCTGTTGACCAGTTTTGTAGGCTGGCATCAAACCAAATACCCTGCAGAAAAAGTACAGAGGTCTAACTGCAACAATGATAGCCTTGGTAGTTTGGTTGGCATTCTTCATGGTTATCTGCTGATTTTGTCTACATCAGCAGCACTGGTAAGTGACCAAACAGTAATGGAAGAAATTAAGGTACCTAAGTGGTTTAATTTGTTAGTGAGTTTAGTAAATTGAACTAGACATACATTTATATCTGTCCAGAGCTATTATTGCTATTGATGATACAAGGGTAACAACCATGCTATTCTTCAGCATTACTTTAGAATGTAATAAACATTAGGAATTATTAAAGACAAGCATTTGTTATTCTGCCATTTCCATTAGTTTATGGCATTTGTCATATTGTCACACACCACCCTTAACCTAGCAGAATGGTATTAACGTTTATATTTTGAATTATAGTAAGCAGCGGAAGTATTGCGTTTTATTTGTTTGCTTATTTGTTTATTTATTTACTTATTTATCTATCTATTTATTAATCTATTTATTATTTGGATACAGGTCCCAAGGAGCCCTTGGGCTCATTTCAGGTATAGTCACTTACAATTTTATGGCAGTGATAAGGAACTAAGTATGTGTACATATATATTGTATATATGTGTTTGTATATAATTATAAGGAGAATACATTAGAGAATATACATAACAGCACTTATGGACTAGATGTAAGCATAAAAGTACCAAGATTTTTCCAGAAATATGTTTTCAAAGCACTCTGAATCCTAAGGAAGCATTTTTAGAAAAAAATGTGATATTACATTGACAGTATTTTCTCCGCCCATTCTTCAACAAGGCTGCCTCTGGTGGTTAGCATGCCAGTTTTCAAATAAGAGATCCCTGGTTTGACTCCTGGCTAGAGGTTGGGAACATTTCTTTAGCCAGGATTATTCCCCACCCTCCCTACAGTGTGGAAGTATGAATGAGAGTGTAAATATAAAGACAACCGAAAGATTAACACCAACAGTAAACAAGTACATCATTTCCATAAGCAATTGTTCCAAAGATCAAGCCACCAAAATGAGCTAGATCTTAAAGGTGGCATATAGTGGAGCAAAAACAAAAAATTGTCAATAAGAGCTGCTGTATTATTTAGGCTGCCTCTGAGGTGTAGTGGTAGCATGTCTGCCTCACATTCAGGAGGTTTCAAGTTTGAATCTTGGTTATGGGGAGTTTAAGGCTTAGCTTCCAAGGTTTTCCCTTACGCTGAGAAGACAAATGTCAGGTAACTTTAAGCTCTATGGACCTCAGGCTCATTTGAGCATCATTTCATTCATTCATTGTCCAATATGACAATCTATTTGTTGTTAGAATAAAGTAGTGTATTCCTCCGAGCTCCAAACTGAGCTCCACCTCTAGTACGCTATTGGTTAACTAATATCTGCATGTGCACATGTAAACAACAATATTAGCTTGTTCAGATAACCTGAATTTAACTACTCTCTTTGTTGTTAAATAAACCATTGCATTATTGAACATATGAGAGTCATTGTTATTGCAGTAGTCAAATGTATCACACTGTAAGGATTCTTAGAACTCAGCTAAGATAGTACTTTAGGTTTTTTTTCCATGTATTGTTTAGAATGTGCTCCACTCTTACTGGATGGTAAGAGCCATTGTCCATTATCACACTTTTCCAGATCTTTATAGCCATGGTAGTATATTTAACCGAAAACTTATTGAATATATTCAATATAATAACCTTTCCTCTGTTCCTTAAAAGCTTTCCTTGCAGATGTTAAAAGAAAAAAAAACACTTCTACCAATCCTGCTTCCATTTTGCACACCAACATGGCACTGAGGCAACAAGCAAATCATATGGTTGACGACTGGCATTCAAAACTTGAAAACTAAATGTTCTACGATTAACAATAAGGTATATAGTGTATTATTGCAGTATATTATATTACAACGTTATATTTTTTATTACAACAATTTAAGTGGTATATCGAATGAAAGTAAAGCAAGAAGCTAAACAGGCCTTGGAATTACATGGTGGAAGAATATGGGAGTATTAAAACGATTAGCCAATGAGGTTCATTTCCGCCATGTGCTTCTGCTTACATCTACTTTATGTTTACAGTAAACCAATAATACATTGGAGGGCATTTTTATAAAAAAAACAATTCAACAAACAATTCTTACAAAATTGGAAAGGTGGAATCAGACTGGCAATCAGACAATGTCATATCTGGGACATTGTGCTCTTCAGAGATCTCAGGCACGAAGGTTGGGCAGACCGTTCACACTCTCCCCATGTGTAGCCTTAGGTTCGGAGCCCATCTAGACCATCATGTACACCCACATAGCTCTCTAAAGGCCCGGCCTGTGTCAGTTCTGCAATGGCCAAGTGCCTTTGGGTTAGTATCACTGGCTGGACATGTTACCGCTGACAGAACTCCTGTGTAATCAACTGCAAGTCCCTTGAATCTGCATTGACTCCATTGAGGCAGCGTAGCCTACAGTGGGGAGCCACAGGTGGTTATTCCTGTGGTAGGGACATAAACCCGGGGTGTACATGGTAAATAAGGGCGACCAGCCCCAGAAGCTTTTAAAGGCAAGTTTGTTGGGCTCCTACCCTATCAGGGTAGCCACACATAAGTCATTAAACTCGTATAGGGAGTTGTGACCTCTTCCAACCTGGACGGTCTCTCCCATGGAGAAATCGTCACCTGCCTCTTAGATCAGCGAGTCTGTCAAGCATATCAGTGTACTCGGAAACTGGATGGTGAAGAGTGTCCTTTATGTGCAGTATTTCTTTTGTTCAAGGGTACTTAGTTGGCAGAATACATTTACGGTGGCCATGAGCGTACCGCAGTACGGTTACATGTCCCGAATCCCATACACTGTTTTCAGTGCCAAAGATTCAGGCAAACCAGGACCTCGTGTAACCAACCTGCAGCTTGTGAACGTTGTGGCTTACCGGTACACGAGGACACGACTTGCACTCGGGACCCATGCTGTGTGAACTGTGGGGATAAACATCCATCTAGCTCACGTCAGTGTCTTAAATTCTTGGACGAAAAGTGCATCGAGGAGTTGCGCGTTAAGGAGCGCCTGGCCTTTACAAACGCGCGTCGACGCTTCGAACAGCTGAAACCTGCCACCACTCTAGGCTATTCGTTGGCAGCTCGCCGCTCTCCTGTTGCTACTGTCGGCTTGTAACACGTTACCGTTGCAAATGCCTCAACACAGACTGACCTGCCAGCGAGCACCCCGTCCCCACTGTGTCGCAAAATACCTGTGTCAAAGACATCTTTCGCCGAGCAGACAATAGTTTCCAAGCTCTAGCGATCCTATTGACCGAAGTCGTTCCCGACATAGAGTTCGAACCAGCAGCCGCACGTCCTCTATGAAGTCCCGCTCTCGCTCCGCGAGCCGTAGGAGATCTTCTGCCTTCCACACATCCGAGGAATATCCAGAGGACGGCGTCTCTCACACTCCCTGTCCAAAATCAGTCAAGGTGAGGGAAAAAGGATGAAGTTCAACCGCTGATATCTTTTTTATTATGGAAATAATTCAGTGGTATGTTAATGGGTTCCGGGCAAGTGTTCCGGGCATACAGCATCTAATTTCTCAACGCTCTCTCTCCATCAATCCTCTGTCTACAAGAAACCCTTTGCACCCTAACCACGCTCTCCGTCTTCGTGGTTTTTCGGCATTTAGACATGACTCTGCAGCTGATGGGCGAGCACGCGGTGGTGTTGCATAACTTCGCTGCCACTAGCATACCACTTAACACGCCGCTGCAAGCTGTAGCGGTACGTGTACAGTGCAGAGCCTCTGTTTCTCTGTTTGCAAAGTCTATCTGCCACCCGTTAAAGTCGTACATAAGAACGATTATCGGGCTCTTTTTGCACAGATTCCGCCACCGCTCCTTGTTTTATTCGATCTGAATGCCAAACATACCCACTGGAGCTCCGACACGGACGATGCTCGTGGGTGCCTTACAGCAGACGTTTGTGATCTGTCCGGCTTACTTTTATTGAACACTGATGTGCCTACCTTTTTATCATCTGCCTATGATACACACTTCACTCTAGAGGTTTCTTCTTGTAGCCCGTCATTAGTATCCCTTCTTGATTGGTCGGTACTTTCGGACTTGTTTGGCAGTAATCATTAACCCATTAACATTCATCTATCCGGTCACCATCCTGTGCCAACACGATATCTTCGTTGGACTATTTCCAAGGCTGACTGGAGGAAATTTTATTCCCTCATTCACCTCACCATAGAAAAAATGGAATATTTTACTTGCTCTGTCCTATTCGCAACGGATTCAAGCATTCCTCGAGGTTCATCTACACCACATCATATTCCTGTGCCTTAGTGGTCCGAGGTGCTATTAAAGTACACAAGCTTGCTCTGCGTGTTTTTACTTTATATCCTACGGAGGCGAACTTTGTAGCTTTTAAACATGCTCGTACTAGGGCACAATTTTTACTTCGTGTATCAAACGCAAGTCCTCTAGTTACCACCCTATTTGCCTGACGAGTGTCGTTTGCAAGATCTTCGAACGAATAACTAACACTCGCTTAGTGTGGTGGCTAGAGACGAATAACCTGCTGAGCAATGTTCAGTGCGGTTTTCCTCGCCATCACTCCAGTGTCGACAACCTGACACGCATGGAAGCTTACATCCAAAATGCCTTTCTCCTTAAGCAGCATGTCGTGGGTGTCTTCGATCTGGAGAAGGCCTACGACACCACATGGCGCTATGGTATCCTCCGTACTCTCCACGAATACAGTTTGCGAGGTCATTTAGCTATCTTTCTTTTTAGCCTTTTAGCCCTTCGCCGGCTTCGTGTCCGCACTGGAAACACGGTCTCCAAAGGGAGGATCCAGGGGAATGGTGTACCCCAGGGGTCGATTCTCAGTGTAACGCTTTTCGCCGTTGCCATTAACGGCATTATTATGTTGTTCGTAGCCGAATCCCAATATCACTGCATGTTGACGACTTTGATATATTATCGCTGTTATAGTCTTGAGCACATCGAGCGTCAAATGCAGCTGACCATAACATCCGTCACCAACTGGCCCCTTCGCATCGGCTTTCAGTTTTCTCCTACGAAAACACAGTGTCCATTTTCAACGACTTCGTGGTGTAGATCCTCCTTCAGCTCTTCGTTTGCGTGACACACCTCTGCCCTTTGTTTCGCACATCAAGTTCTTGGGCCTTCACCTTGACAGCAAACTCACATAGGAGCACTATATTCGTCAACTTCGTGTTTCTTGTAATTATTCGCTTCGAGTGCTCCGGGTTTTATCTGGAGTATCTAGGTCGGCGATCGCACTATCATGTTGAAGCTGTATCGTTCATTGGTCAGGTGCAAACTAGGTTATGGCACTTTTATTTACTGTGCAGCGTCCGCCTCTAAACTTCGTTTTTTAAACACAGTACATCATTCTGTTGTCCGTCTAGCTATTGGGGCTTTCCGCACTAGTCGTATCGAGTGTCTGTATGCTGACTCTGGCGAACCTCCACTGTCTATTCGGCACTCGTTTTTATGTTCTTTGTGGTCAGATTGGCAGGCCACCCCAGTCACCCGTCTTTTAAATCTGTATTGCGCCCGGAACTGGCTCACCGTTAATATGCAGAATAGCACTATTTCGCGTCCAAGCGGTGTTTGTTTTCGCGAGCTGCTCAGTGCACACGCGCTCCGAATGCCTGCTACCGAACGGTATTCTCTTGGCCCCTGTCCTCCTTGGCAATTACAGCGTGCCCAGTTCGACCTGGGACTTTCGACGCGTACTAAGGTAGCTGCCTCTCCATCGGTTTATCATCAGCTTCTCACCGAGGTCCTGGGACGTTACCGGAATTACACTCCGATATTTACCAATGGTTCCCAGGTGGGTGGTGCTACAGGTGCAGTTTTGTGTATGAAGGTGAGGCTCCCAAGTACCGTCTTCCGGACATTTCCATTTTTACCGCCGGGTTGTTAGCAATGTTTTATTTTGTCCTTTTTATCTCCAGCCCCGTTCGTGGAACTTTTATGATCTGCTGCACTCTCTGAGCGCACTGCAAGCATTGCAACAGTTTCTCGGCACGTCAGCACTAATTTTGAAAATTCAGACACTCGTTTCGCAGTTGCTCTCGCGCTGATACCAGATTGTTTTTACATGGACCCCAAGCCATGTAGGTATTCCCAGCAATGAAGCGCCGGATAAGGCTGCTAAGTCTGCTTGCCGTTTGCCAGAGGTGTTTACACGCAGTCTGCCTTATACGGGTGTACAATGGTACTTCCGTCGTCATATTTTATCGTCGGCAGAGTTGAATGGCACTCAATTGCGGACGATCGAGGACACCGTGCAACCCTGCATGACATCTTGTAGGGATGTCAGGTGGACAGAGGTAATCTTGACCTGCCTGAGAAGAGGTCACACATGCATCACGCATGGACACCTGCCTGGTGACCCGGCGCCTGTGTGTTTCACCAGCAGCATTCAACTTTCTGTGGCCCATGCCCTCCTGGATTGTCCGCAATACACTAGTGAGCCAGTTCTTTGGTTTGGGGTCCACTCTGAAGTCAATCTTAGGTGACGACCCGGTAGCTGTAAATACAGTGCTGAAGTTTGTCGCCAGTATTGGCTTAGGTTAGCAGGCTTAACTTATAGTTTATTTTGTGGTTTTATTTTGAACTTTTAGGATATTTTATCTCGTTTGCACGTTTTTAACTGCTTACCCTTTAGATTAGTATTAACGCTTTAGTTGTTTTTTAACTTATCTCTTTAGATCAGATTTACATTTGAACTGTTTTAACTTTTATCTGTTTTAACTTTCCCGTTTTAACTTTTAATTCTGAGTTTTAAGCGGTGGTGAGTTTCCCTGTTTTTCTATGATTTGGGACCCTAATGACCTAGCTGGCGACAGGCACTAACTAACTCACTCACTCACTCACTCACTCACTCACTCACTCACTCACTCACTCACTCACTCTTCCAATCTCTGACCAGTTGCTCTAACCACAGAGCTACCATGGCAGCATGCCAGCATGACATTAAATTCTACAACTGGCTCACTTTTTCAAGCTAAACCACAAGGAGTTATCAAACTCATATGAGATAATATACCTAATGGCTTCTTGCAATGAAAGTACTATGAATCTGGGCTTCATAGTTTAACCAACTATAAGGTTAATTCATTGTTCTTTCACACTAGCCATGTGTAGGACAAAGCTTGGAAAGGCATAGAATGAGACTGAAAAAGTCCATTCAGTTCAGTGCTCGAGCTAGAGTGAAAGAAACATTATTTGCTGTTCTTACGAGAGCTTATTCTTCTATCTGCTTCATGTTAATTGAGACAGGTACTTGCAGAAATGTTTTTATGTGTCCTTGCAAGTATAGTGTGAATAGGGGAATACAGTTGAGAGCATGTTATTATGTGATGGCTTTGAAATTCCTGTCTCTTTGCATGACCAAGAAATAAAAAACAATTCATTTCTATTTGAGAAAAGTAAAACAGTGCTTTTTATTAAGTTTGTAGTCACTTTAACATATTTATCATATTGCAACTTTGCAATTGTTTGAGCAACACAACAATATGAGGCTATTTAACATAATGATAGCTTGAGACCATTACAATAAACTTTGTAAAGTTGTGACATTATAACAAAATAAATTATTTATACATTATACAGTTTATATAAAACTTAGCATTATAAAATTCAACTAGCTTAGGTACATCCACATTTTCTACTCCTAGACTCTTTAAATAAACTGCTCCTGATTCCATCCATGCAAATCCTTTCCTCCAAAGTTTATCTTAACAATCCACATACAAGCTCTTACGGGTACATGTGCAGGTATTTTGAAAATTGGTACCTTAGCATGTATCCTGATCAAGAATAGAATGGGGGGATTATATAGAGAAAATAGTGAATAAGAAAGAAAAGATTTTGAGGGAAGCTATACATCTAACAAGGGATTGGACAAAATATAGGAAATGGAACATGACTAGCGGAGGAAACCCGGTGCTTGAAAGGGCATAAGGGAGAGGAAAAGAAGAACTGTGTATTCACTTTGGTGTGTTAGTTGTTCTTTCTCTTTGCCTAACAGTTTTCCCCCAAAATAATCACAAAGTTTACTATCTTATGTTTTCTGTATGGTTGTAACTATGTCACAAATGAACAATGTATATATCATCCATTTTGCTTCACACCTCAATGCATGAGCTACTGGCCTGGACAGTATGAGGTCATTGGCCTTGCAGAAAGTGCTGGAACACAGTTACAACATTTTTTATTGCCAGACCATCATGCCTTTTGTGCCACGCCTACTTAGAGGCACTAACATGAAAACATACTACTCTTAACAAGTAAAATTGTAAGTTTGCAAATGAAGCAAATATTGGTGTATATTCTTCATTACACTTTCCTTAAATCAACCATTATTTTATAAAGGATTTAAGAAGTTTGAAAAAGCATTAGCATTAATGCATTGAAATCTGTATAGATTCTCCCCTTAAAATTGCTTAACTTTGCTTTCTTAACTTTACAGATTTTTTTGTCAGTTACAGTAATGTTTTGTGCTTTTTAAAGTAAGTTATGTAAATTAGGTGCCTTATACAAGGATGTTTTGAAACTCTGTGCTGTATATGGAAATGAGTAAAATGTGCAAAAACAGTTAGATTTTGTTTTCTTCCAATTCCATAAACAGTGTTGATGATATTTACATCAATACTATGATGTTGGTTTCTTCACTCTATTCAGGAAGTCTCATGGTGGACGAAGCGGCGTCAAGGCGGGTTTTCTCCGGGTTCTCCGGTTTCCCCCGCCATCTCATTCCACCGGTGCTCCATCTTCATTCCATGTATCATCAGTGTCACCGCCTGCGGTGCCGTAGTAGTAAAAGCGGGCGTTAAACACTACAACTACAACAACAGGAAGTCTCAGGGAAAAATTACATTCATCCAACACGATCTGGTTATTAATCTCCTCTTGTTCTTCTTCATTAAATTGCTCATTAAATTCATAGGAGTGCAAAAAATATCAGTTCAACCGCTCACATCCCTTACTTTCTTAACTAACCACTAGCTCCATGGTAATGTGCAAGCAAGTCTCATTTTTTGCACATACTGGGATCAGATTCTGCAGTTTGCCGCTCTGACCAAGGGTTTTTCGTGGTTTTCCCTAGCTGGAAAGATGAATGCTGGGGTAATATCTCTTCTGCCACAAATTTCCTTTACCTCATTTCACTTCCCCGTTCATTTGTCAGATACAGGCTGTGCAGTGTTAGTCGATGTGGGACAGATAGCGCTGATGCTTGCTCGTTAGAACGTTCTTCTCAGCATTAAAGATGGCAGCCTTCTCTGTGCCGCCTCGGTGGATCGAGTTTTTCCGATTCCACCTGAGGGAAACCTTCTCTGAGCAGCCCGGTGATGTCAAGCCTGGAATCGTTAGGGATCTCTGGGTGTCTCTGTGACCGATCTATACCTTCCTGCGGCTCCTTCACCTCATCCGTTCTTCCTGGGGGTGGGCTCGTTCGAGGTGTGAGCTGTCCCCTGGTTATAGTCATACTCTTAAGGTTTACCAGTTATACAAACGTCACTCAGGAAAAAAAAAGAGTCTATTCCCAGAAAATCCAAAATATATGTTTCATTTGTTATTAAAATGTTTTAAACATATGGTAATTTAATCTAAGTTGTTACAGCCATTTTTTAGAAAATCAAGATCTTCTAAATGGTTTACATGTAAAGGATAGTTTGGGATGATAGGATTTTCTTGAATATCTTCTCGTTGCATCCTTGTAAGATGCTGAACTCAAATACAAGCTTTGGTATCTAACCGAGTTTTCGTTTTAAGTTATGCTGTTCACACGCACGCACGCACGCACGCGCATAGTCATGTTTTTAAAAAGGCCTCAAAACGTATATTTTCAATAAATCCTCAAGAATTAAAATAGGTTATTCACATGATCTTACACAGCAGTCACCGCTGGGCATGTGTAAATTTATGCATTGATTTATGGCATTTGAATCATGAGTATAATATAAGAAAACACAAGCCCAACCGTGTTATATAAAAATGACATATTAATGTTGTAAAACCCACAGATACTGAACGTCACTTTAAAACAACGGATCTCCTGCATGAAGTTGTTCAACTGCTCACTTATGTCTTTGTGCAGACCTACTTCATCGATTAAGTACATCTGAACATTTACCATGAGCTGCCGAGACTGGGCGGCAGCCAGATGACACGAGTAACACATCAACATAAACATTATGCTGTAGTACACACAGAGTAATAAAGAAACAACAAGAGTTGCTTTCAGTGAGAATCCTCCCAGCTCGTACAGTGTCGTCGCCAAGTAAAACAGTGAAACATTGCTGAGCAATATTCCCAGAATACCTACGAAGATTGGAGCACCAAACGTTGACGTGAAGATATTAAGGAAATCATAAACTTCCTTGTGCATCAACCTGATGTGGTGAATTCTTCTCACATGTACAGAAGCTTCTTGAACTCTTTTAAAGACGGGTGTAATGATGTTGATACTGTTCAGTGCATGTGGAAACTCCAAATGACTCTTGCGTTGTACAATGTGTTCAACTTCAGTATTCATAATCCTGTAGAATCTTTGGACGAGGAAAGCACAGTCTGTATACATACATATTATTACTGACATTAGAAGTATACTGATCCAATGAGCTGCAGTTGTAGTGAGATCTAATGTTTCAGATTTTGCTGCCAGCAATAGTGTCAGTGTCATTAACCACGATACTACTACTAAAGACATTTGCTTCAAAACAAAACCATGAATCTTCCTGAACTCTGCTACTCTGACTTCCTCTGACACGAACCTTCCAAATATACGTGAAATTGCTAAGAAAACTTTGTGTAGACTGTATTGTTTGAATGCAGACATCCACAGTATAGAGATACAACTGGCCCAAAACATTACAAACGTATACAGAGAAACTGATAACTGAACTTTTAGAAACCTCTCCATAAAGATAGTCCAAACATTTATTGCTGTAAGTGGGCAAGAAACCAGAAAAAATAAGATCCAGAATATTCCAACCTTGTGACAAGGGAGAACACGTGCGTCTACAGGAGCATCAGTGGCGTTGAACGGAATCAAACCAAACATAACACACAAGAAATACAGAGGTCTGATCGCTGCAACCAGTGTGTTCGTGCTGTTCTTTGCTGGTTTGACTTCAAACATCATGGTAGTCGCTGCAGACACTATCAATGCAGCAAAACAGACGAAATATCTCAGTAGACTACAAATAAATGGACGATTATATGTTGACTAAGTATTTTCAGTTACTAACCTGTGGTGATTTTTCTGTCAAAAGTCCATCAAGAGATATCGATTAGGGCACTTTATATCTCTTAAGGTAATTTATAAACATTAATAGGGCTAGGGCCGAACAAATCAATGGAAAAACAATTTAAAATGAATTAAGTTCATAATTTGATAATCTGTTTACTACACTTCGAAGAACGTTTCGATTTACTTTGTCATTTTAAATCCATTTGAATATTAATGTACGACGTTCGCATTAGGAAACACAACGAAGATAAATGCATATATGAATATGGGGCGGGGGTGCTTAGGAAAATACTGAATACAACGAAATTTATACGATCATTTCGCATGAGAAATGTACGGAATATCGAAGTGAGCTTATAAATGGCGCTATTTGTTTTTACGTAGTATATCCAAACTTAACGGTGTACATTATGACAACAGCGATGATGATATCCCATCATTCACATGTGAATAACTATTTTCGGATTTCTTTTCAGCTAATCAATCGTTTTCAACAAAAATGTAGATCAATCTAAAGTCCAAAGTTCTCGCAGGCACCAAATTTACGAATCACACGGGGCCATTATACACTGATATATATCGAGCTGGGATTTTTATTTTCTTTTCTTTTTTAATGAAACTAGATCGGAAATAAAAATTACCTATATATGTCTCTGCTTTCTCTTCCAAAGGCCCAAGTTTGACAAGAAAAAAGTTATTTACTGATTAGAATGATTCACTAATAATATTGTTAGCTAATGTTGTATTTCTGACAATGAAGTCATTAATCCTCTTGCTCTCCAATATTTTTCATTGATGGAAGAAGAGAGCAAATAGCAGTAATAGTAACCGCTTTTTAGAGAGCACCATATTTTTATGTTTTGGCGGTCACATCGCTCTCTCACAACCCCCAGAATGTCTGGAGGACCCCACCTGTCGTTGGTTTACGGGTCTCACCGACCTGGCCGGGAGATCACTAATAATATAGTTATTTGCATTTATGGGCCCATATGACCTCGTTGTCGACGGGCCCTTAAACCCCACACACTCACTCACTCTTTGCATTTATCGGTGTTGAAACAGTGTTAAACGAGAGAACTTGTGACAATGTGCAACTTTATCTTTTCAATTTTTTACTTTCTCTACTGGTAAGTAGAGCAAGTATTGTATTCCGCCCAAAAATTCGATGTCGAGATTTCACCGGAAATATGTTTTGAGACTCACTGAATCAAAAAAAAAAAAAAAAAAAAAAAAAAAAAAAAAAGGCATTTTTAGAAAAAAGTCCGTGTGTGTGTGTTTGTGTGTCTGTCTGTCTTTGGACAGCATAAGTCAAAAAAGAAAAGTCGGTTCAAAACCAAAGTTGGTATCGAAGTTTAATGTCTTTCAAAGACATAGAACCACCCTAAACTACCTTTTACATGCAAAATTTTGATTTTCTTGAAAATAGCTCTAACGATTTTGATTAAAATGCCATATGTTTAAGATATTTTTATGACAAATGAAATGTATATCTTGAATTTTTTGGCTATAGCCTAGGTAATCCTGTTTACTCTGGATGACTTTTGAATAAATCGTAAACCGTAGGAGATAGACAAAATCTTACCCCACAAAAAGTGTAGATCTCGCTAAAGCATACAATTTATGTCTGATTAATTTATTTTTGTGAAGTGAAGTATTTCGGTGTTATTGCTTGTTATATGTGTCAGTTTCGGAAAACTGACATTCGTGAAATGGAACATCATTGTTCATTTTTTATGTTAAGCTTGGGAAGAGAACGGGACCTCAAAGCTTTAAGAGAGTTGACTATCGCACAAAGCCTACTGTATTCCAATATTCGCCTTGCACATATAAGGAAATACGGAATAAGATAATTTGAACAAATGTTTATCTCAACACGAAGGAGATATAGGAATAAGAGTTTGTAAGAATGGTTAGCACAAGAGTAGAGAAAGTCATGTGAGTGAAACATCGGATTTTTTCCTTTTCTTTCTCTATATGCACTTACAGTAACGAGAGTTCTTGTTTTCCACCCAAAAATTCGATACTGAGATTTTACCGGAAATACATGTTTTGACTCCTTAAATCCAAAAAAGGAACATTAATTTATAGAAAACGGCACGCGTGTTCTTTTCTTTCTGTCTATAAACAGCATAACTCAAAAACAAAAAGTCGATTAAATACCAAACTTGGTATCGAAGTTGAGCATCCTTCAAGGATGCGATACGAAGTTTTTCAAAAACGTCCGCATCCCAAACTACTCTTTACAGATGATACCGCAATTCTTGATCGTTAGATTAATCATTTTATAGAGAAATGATATGGAAATACATAGATTATTGCAATAAATAATTTCGGCATATTAAAGTCAATGCATACTGTAATAAGTCTGAGTTACAATCATTAGCTAGGCAATGTAAAAGAGTATCAAGGGATTGTGGTCATTAGCGAGTTCCTAGTTAGTAACCGAGCGGGGTGGCTCAGGCGGTAAGGTCGCGGGTTCGATCCCCGTGGCCGCGCACTCTGACATGGGTTTTTCTGTGGTTTCCCCATGTAACTTAGGCGAATGCTGGGGTGCATTATTTCATACCACGGTTTCCTTTCATTCCATTTCCTTATCTTTCAGGTGTATCTTCAGGCGTGTAGTGTTGGCAGTGCCGGGCAAATGGCGTGGATGATTGCGCATGGTAACTGCTGTTCTCGACGCTAGGTGGCGTTTGTCCTCTGTTGGGGGGGGGGCGCTCATTGCGACACAGGAACCGCGGCGAGGCGTGGCGCCGGGATGAAGAGATCTCAGCAATTGTTGGGGACTTCCGCGCGTCTCTGTGGCCTGTCAAGTTGCGAACCTGTGTGGCACCTTCGGTTCCCTCATTTCATCCTTGCATCCTTGGGGTGGTTGCCACAATAGATCTGTGTAGGTCGAAGTGAGCGAGGTGTTCCCTCTATGTCTGTACCCTTTTACCCTTACCTAGTTAGTGGAAAGTAGTTGACATGGAACAGTGTAGCGAAGAAAGTATTTAGTTCAAGGTGTTCCTTGAAATCAGTTATATTCATAAGGCAATAGTGGAGAGCTGTAGATACTAAGGCACATACAGAAAATTATGAAAATTGGAAAGGGAATGAAATTCTTAAGATTGGACAAGTTAGAGTAAATAGTATGTTTCAGATACAAATGGGCAGCTTTAAGATTTGGCAATATTATGTAGAAATGTTTGTCGGGAGTAATAACCACCAGTAATTATATTAATTTTATTAAAATAATAAAAGAACGTACATATATTTCTAAAACTCGCGTCTTTCACTTCATGTGTTACAGTTTTACAGAAATGTTTAGTGTGACGATTATTGGCAGTCGTAGACTAAAGACAGCGCTAGGGTTACGTAGATTTAGCGGTCACCACCAGGGAACCTTCCGCTTATTTTTTCTGTGACTCACGGCAAAGTAAGCACCATCGCATCATTATTACAGGAACAGTTATTTCTAAACCCTAAGTCTGGATACGAGGACGACCACGACTCACATGGAGAGGAGGAATTGTTGAGGCCATGGAAACCAGAGGATTGGAAAATGGCTCTTGGAATTGCCACCAGCAATGAAAAAGGGGAATAAAGGTAATTGCTAAAAGTGGAAATATCTTAAAAAAAGTAAGTTAAGTCTGGATACGTCCGAAGTTAACCGATGTAATTCAGTAGCTACAACTTCGAGCGATGAGATCAGAAACAGTTTAATTCTTCAAACGCAAACACTCGGCAACTCGTTTCCAACACCTCGTCATTAGCATCCGTTAAATTTATCAGCCAGCTTAACTGGTAGCCATTTTCACCCTACCCAGAATACCCCGAGAAAACGCGCTTGCCTTGTTACTGCTGAACTCGCTCCTGCATTATGGTGTGTCTAACGTCTTCTTTCTTCCCCTTCGTGTACCTGTGTAGCCTGAGCAACCGCCGTTCTGGAGTGCCTTCCTTCTGGTGCTGTCGGCTACCGGGTTCGATTCCCATTGTGCCCTCTTCAGTTCCGGAAGGTCAGTTCGATGCCCCACGTTGGGCGCCACATCGTGAATTATGAGAACAGGGTACTGACAAGGGACACCTTTGACCTCGAACACTCGGAACCTCATGAAAACGGGCTTAGAATAACAATCAGTCATAAACAAAACAGTGGCCTGTCATTTCCATGCAAAACGTTGTATTTCACCTCAAGTGCCATTTTAATAGAGAAAAACAAAGTACCAAGATATCAATACCATAGGAGGAAAATTATTTGTAATTCAATGACGTCTGTGTATCATTACATTTTCGATCAACAGTGCCAAAAACCCTCGGCTTATATTATTTATAATACCACAAAATACACATACTACACATCTGATACTGCTTACATTAGTTCTCAAAGTGCAGGTGCGGAATTTTGATGAAGTGGTTAAAACAAAGTGCAAGAGAATAATATGCACACCTCATTAAAGCCGCATTATCATATTCCATATCACTTTCTCATTCATGCAGTCCAATATCAAAACTCACACTAATTATATTTGCAAATGATGAGATGGGTATGTCAATGTCATATCATTTATCATATATTCCCATACACCATGTAAGTAGTGACAACACTTGCCACGGCGTAACTGATACGTTCTTTCAAGTCATCAAAGTTAAGAAGTGTAGGGACGAAAACTCTGTTTTTCACAAATGTCCGTAGAAGAATGCCACACGCTGTGAGATAGGGGCTCCTTGGTGACCAACGTGCAAGAGCATTGTTGCCGGCTGTAGCACGGCCAATCCAACAATGTGGTAGGACTTCATTTAGATAATTTCTAACATCTTTGTGCCGGTGAGGTGGTGCTACATCTTCTTGGAACATAAAGTTGTCCTGTTCCTCATTCAGTTGGAGCATCAACCAGATCTGTAACATATCAAAATATAGGTATGATACGGCCCGTGACTGTCTGCTCTGCAATGAAAAGGGGACCATACACCTTCGTGTGAAATACCGCACAAAACACATTAATTTTAGGAAAGTCCCGCACATGTTCCACAACGGCCCTTGGAGGTTCAGTTCCCCATATTCGGATATTTTGTTAATTTACTGTTCCACTGAGGTGGAAAGTTGACTCACCACTGAAAATTATGCGCTCCTCAAAAACATCCTCTTCTTCATTACGTCGCAACAGATTGATGCAAAAGTCTTGCATTGTGACCTTTTCTTCACGTACAAAGTGCAACATCTGCAGTTTGTAAAGCATCATCGCAGTCGCTTCCATACAGTTTGCTGTGGAATCTAATTGCATGCTTGCTCTTGCTGTCTATGTCTGTGCGCTTCTTATGTGGGCAGAACGTTTCTTCTGAAACACGTGGTCTTCCCGAGCTCTTTCCCTTGCACAAACGTCCCGATGTTTCAAATTTTCTATACCAGTCGTAGCTTGAGTGTCTATTCGGTGGTGTTTTTTTGGAAACGTGTTTCCAAATGTCTTTGGACAACAGTTGTTGATTGTGTTTTAGCGAATTCCAACACGTAACATGCATTTTCAACAGGGTTTTCCGCCATGTTAGCTTCTGCAACAACAAATAAGCGTTACCAACAGTACCAATTTAAACTTCAAGAGTTTCTTAACATAGCACCGGAAAAATTATGTTATCACTAGTAGATATTGTATTACAGGAAGTTGAAGTTATTTATTCCTTTTGTAGCAACCCTATATATTAGTTATGGAAGTATTCCAAATGCCGTGCTGTATACCTACATACATAGATAAAATAACAGCTCTGTATTGACAAAAGGCTTACGGCTTAGTGCCAAGATTACCTTACGTTGGATTTGCAGTAAAGACATTATCGCTCTGTGCCTCAGCAGGGTTTAAGAGTTAATAAAAAATTTGCTATCATACTGCGATAGGTTTACCCCTGAACAAGGTCGAATCCAGAATGTTAATGCGTCACCCTGCGATAAAAACACATTGGCAACTATGAGTAAAACAAATGTTCTTGCGCAACAGCAACAATGATAAATAAATTGTAGCCACAACTTTTCTTTGATACGTGCTCTATCATGGGGTGACCTGAGGCTAAAGGTCACAATTTTTAATACGTGTGTTTCCCTTTTTCCTCATGAGTAGTTGAACTGACTTTTTACTTTCTCTACTATGTATAGTAGGTAAGTAGGGAAAGTATTGTATTCCACCCAAAAATTCGATGTCGAGATTTCACCGAAAATATGTTTTGAGGCCCCCTGAAACTAAAAAAGACCTATGTGTATGTGTGCGTGCGCGTGTGAGTGTGTGTGTGCGCGCGCGTGTGTGTACAGCATAACTTAAAAACGAAAAGTCGGTTAAAAACCAAAGCTGGTATTTAGATTAATATCTTTCAAGATAAATCCTCGTGGTTGCTTCGTACATGCAACTTAAATGCCAAGTTCAGTAAGAAGTTTTGTCTATAATTGTTTTCTAGTTATAAAAACTTATACCAAATTTAATCAGCACTCTTCATATAAATATCTCACATCTGCACATAAATAATCAAAATAAATCCTTATAGGTGCTTTTTACGAAAGTAAAACAAATTATAATTTTTTTCATGTAGAGGGATGTTTTCAAAATCTTTATATTATATTCTTGAAAAAAGAAAAATAAATTTGGTATTCATCCGACTTTCTGCTTTCAAATTGTTTTAATAGTTCCTTTATTGTTATTCAGGGAACCTCAAAATGTGTGTTTCAGCGAAATCTAAGATAAGTGGAGGTTTGAAAACCAAGGTGCTTGAACACAACTCTGTATGTCCTCATTGGCATGCGGCGATATAAAGGATAATAAAAAAAAAGTATAAAAAGTCCTTCTGTTCCACTCTTATCTCAATGGGTGTTTTATTCGTGTACTAAAGCAGGGTTCAGATGACCCATGTCTGTTAGGGTATCTGTTGACAAGTGTATCTTTGTGATGCCATGTAGGTACCACCACTATCAATTTTGTTGTCTCTGGCATGTTATCGCTGCTGATGAACCATGTCACCTGCTGCATTATCAAGAACTAGCGCAGTATAAAAGAAACAATACACTATACACCAGAACTCTGAACAACTACCCAAACCATGTTGGTCTCTATACCCTTTTTGATCTGCTTCTTGGCTGTAAGTAAATTACTTCATGTGTGACACAGTTTTATTTCTATTTCTTTACTCTATTATATTTGTATGTGTAGTTAGGATAATCTCAGAAGCACTCAACCGATTTTGATAATTCTTTCACCATTGAAGAGACCACTTCGTTCTGACGAACATCTAATAACACATCTAATCTCATTTCATAAATTACTAAAATGCCAAAATGAATTTACAAATCCCTTGTAACTCAATACAAAGAATTTGAATTGTAGAAGAAAGTGTTACCGCAGATACACAGAAGATATAACTAGATGAGGGCATTAACGTTTAGGTTTAGAAAACCATGGAGTAGAAAAACGGTAGCTTTATTTCGCAGAATACAAAAACAAGTCAATTACATTTTATTGCACGCAATGTACAAACAAAAGACAGAGTTTGAAAACGACAATCGATCGTGTGTTATATTTGTTTTTCGACTCCTATACTTATAGGAGTCATTTACTGTTAGAAATCTCTCGAAATTCAGTTCATTTCGATACAATTTCCACGATTATGTACCGTGCTACTCAGAGCCACTGAAAAGTGTATTCAATAATATGAATGTATATTAACTTTATTTCATTATTTGCTTTCTTTACAATGAAATTCTAATGAATCTCTGTTACTAAACATTTATAAAATGTGAGCAAAGACTTTAAAATCACAAAATATGTGTATCTACCTTGTTAATATACCATACGTACACATTTTGTATAGGTAGTGCAATTTGCAAAGGCAATTTCTGATAATCCCTTATGAAACTTAACTGAGGTAGAGGGTGAATGAGTTAAGACAGGTAATAGCTATTTGTTTGCCCATATTTCCAAATTTATTAATGTCAACGTTTTGTACTGTGCATTTAGCATCTTCATCTTGTAAAATCAGTACCCGCAACCTTGAATCGATATTAATTTCTTATCGAAGCACATCAATAGATATGCAACTATCGAAAAATTGATTTAGCACATTTTTATTTTCTTTCGTGTGCGTTTCAATGTGAAAGATTAATTTTATGTCTAAATGTCGTAGAAAAACTATTGCATGCAAATCTATTGTAGTGGTTGATAAGACGTTCGTGAAGTTTCCGATACTTGCTCGCGTCAGAAGTTCCTCGTCATTCGTGTCTTAACTGCCATTATGATCGTTGCATAAAATAAATATTCTTTAACCGCATTTATCAAATACTGAAGATGTGTACTGTATGTTGTAATGAAGTGTGTCCGAAGTTCTGAATAATCTCTCTATAATTCTACATGTGAATGATCTGAAATTTCTGGATGACGAAACCTTCTAATAACTGTTATGTAAGAAATGTGTTCCCTTCGCGTTTATATTGTAATCAAGTTAGCAGTCCATGCTAAATAGTTCTATAAAGAGAGAAGACTGTTAATACTATAAATCGGCATTTCATATTAACTGCGATTATTTTTTCCGATGATCGCAGTCTGGGAGTGCAGATCTTTTGTGGAATACAACTCTTAACCGCAGATTGATAATTTGTACCTTATATGTATCCACTTCGGTGATTAGCTGTTTTTTTCTAACATTTTTCCCACAAACCAATAGTGTAGTTTACTCCTGGTGTTTTTTTGCATGGTCGTAACTGCACCGCCCAATAAATGCCTGTTGTTTATGCTATCGTTCTGCTCCACACCTCAATGCGTGGCCTGCTGGCTTAGGTAGTGGGAAGTTACTGGCCATGCAGGAGGCGTTGGAACTCAGTTCCGGTACATCATTCGTTACCACGAGACCAACCACTCAGCGTCATGCCTTCTGTGCTACATCTGTTTAGAGGTACTAAACAAGCTGAAAACATACCTACTACTCGTAATAAGTAAAATTATGAGTTCGCAATTGAAGCAAATATATTGATGCAATATTGTTCACTACTCTGTCCTCATTTATCAGTAAAAATGTCCGCGCTTTCACCCCTAGGGGTATTTGCATGATTTTTTGTTAGCAAAAGCCCTCTTTAATGTGATTTTGTTTATTTGCATTTTTATTCTAAGTTCTGCAAGTTTATAAACACGGTTACAAACACAAAAAGGACTGAAATTTCACTTAAATGAATGCATAATTTATTTGTGCTCATAAACAATACAGTTTAACCTACTAAAAACAAAAATAAAATGACCAAAGAAAAAAAAAAAGAGAACAAATATACCTTATCTAATACATTCCTACCTCTTGGAGTTGCTTATATCTATAACTTTCCCTTATATTTCACATTTTGTTTTATATAAAATGTTGGCTTTGGTAAGCAGGTTTAACTTTTATTTCGTGTTTTTTACTTTATAACTTTTACATTTTATCTGCTTACCTTTTTAGATCACTTTACACGTTTTAACTGTTTTGAGCTTACCTTTTATACAAGTTTTAAGTTTTTACTGTTATAGCTTTTATCTGTTTTAGCTTGCGTTTTAATATTTAACTTAGAGTTTTAAGTGGTGCTGTCTTTTATCCGTTTTTTATCTTTTGGCTTGGGGCTCTAATGACCTAGCCGTCGATGGGCCCTTAAACCCCAATCAATAAATCAATCATAATGTTTTGTCATTTCCCTTATTTCCTCATAGTTCTTTTAACCATTTCAATCTCATTTTTCCTAAATACTTTCCTGCCTTCTCAATGTATTCATCTGACTTTTAACTAAAAATGTTGCTAACTCTTAAGTGTAATGGCAGATCGGAATTTCACTTTTAAATATTTCCCTAGGCACACGTCAATTTATTATAAAAATTTAAGAAGTATTTCATAACTTTAAAACCAGTGGCGGCTGGTGAACAAAATGTGTTTGCTAGAGTACCGCACAATGATTACACATTTTATATAATTAGTTTTACCTAATGGCGAAATATAAAGTCCATACGGCGCTCCTTCCGGCTGCAGAACTTATCGATCACCCTGGTATTAAACCCCTCCATGTTAGAAGCGATGCTTTTCTCCAAGGACAGCATTGCCAGAGCAGCAAGACGATCCTGTGACATAGTATTTCTTAAGAACGTTTTTACGCGTTTTAAGCATGAAAAGCATCTTTCTGGCTCAGAAGTGGTCATTGGCGTTGTGATCAAAATTTTTAGTAAAGTTGTAACTTCAGAAAACTAATCTTGCAGACTGTTAGAAATTATGTATTGCAATAGTTGCACAGTCCCGTCAATGTTTCTAAAGTCAGGTCTTGCATACAGAACGCTAAGTTGTGTCTTTAGCATTTTCTTGTTCAGTGTTGTATACGTAGTCACAGCAGTTTGAAGTTCATCCCCAGGAAACTGACTTAAAAAGCTGCCAAAGAATTTAGAGTTTAACAGCTTTGCTGCATCGAGATGACTAAGTGACTGAAAACGACGTCTAGCTTCCTCGATAATGCGGTCACACACTTCTTTGGCTTCTATTTTGAGACATTCTACCTTCTGGCGTTTGCTCATTGATTCAGATGGAATCACAAATATATCATCGGCTGCCTCTCGAATGTCACAGATGCACTAAATGAATGAAGACACAGCATTTTGTACTTTAACAGCCTCAGTTGATCTTGATTGCAATTGATTTCAACCATGAAAGGAATTTGCTGTCTTCTAAATAACGCCGAAGCCCATTTGCTTCCAGACAAGTCTTATCATGGGCAGAATTTTCCAACTCCGAAAAGCACTGCAGTAATTCTTCCTGATTTTCATAAATGACATTAACACTTCTGGATCTAAAATTCCACCTAGTTGCAGAACCACCAGGAACTCTTCTAGCCACCGCAGAATCCAGAGCTGCCAAGCGCTGTGGGGATCTCAAGAAAAAGGCAGGAAAAGCAGAGAGATTAAGAAAAAATATTCTGGCAGACTTATTCCGCGAAGCTGCATGTTCCATCACCAAGTTTAGTTGATGTGCATAGCAGTGAATATACTGCGCATTTGAAAACTGAGATTGTACTTTGTCTTGTACTCCACCAACTGCACCACTCATTACTGAAGCTCCATCATAAGTTTAGGCAATAAATTTATGACGTTTATCTCTGAATAGTTCATTAAGCACTTTTAATATGCTTTCAGAAATTGCTTCTGCGTTTTGTCCCTCTGATTGCAAAAACCCCCTAAAATCTCTCATATGGAACACCCTTTTTCTCATATCTAAATACTAATACAAGCTGGGTCTGATGCGAAACATCTGTGGTTTCATCTGCCATAACAGCCACAAAATCAGCTTCTTGCATTTCCTCCAGAATCACCTCACGACAGACTTCTAACATACAATCCAAGAGTTCGTTTTGGATGGTTTTAGAGGTCCCTTTGAATATATGGTTTCAGTTCATGTGTTCCTTCACAGCACTATCAATGTTACTTACTGAATCTATAAGTCCTAAAAACACGCCAGGATTTTCAGAAGATTCAGTCTCATCATGTCCTCTCAAAGCAAGCTCAAATGCACCACAAAACTATATACAGTCAATTATGCGGGACAACACATACCTGTTTTTCTCTACTTGTAGAGTATGCTTCAGCTTCGCCTCTTGATAAGCACGGCTTAACTGAGTCACAATATTTGTACTACCTAAAGCACTTAAATCTAGTACATTGTTTAAATGTTTTACATTTTGTTTGTGTTTGTTAATAAGTACATTAATATGCCCTAGGTCTGTCACTCCCGTCGTACTCCACGAATCACTGTTCCCAAAAAGCAAGCATGGAAAACAGAAAAGAGCATTTCTTTCCTGACATCCACATATCCATGCATGCTCATAAATTTTGAGGTTAAATCGCCTGGTGTAAGAATTATTTCTCCCTCCTTTTGCAGGTTGCGTGATGTTTAGATTTGGTGCTTGCCTCCCTAACTGCTTCACTTGAACTTTTTCTTCTAGAGTCCTCCAAGAGAAGGATAATTTATTAGGCTGTCCACAGAATTCATTTTAGCGTACACAACACAGATATTGCTCAGCACACGAAACTGAAGTTCATAACCTGAGTTTATGGAGTATTTCGCGGTTATTTGTTGCTGTCAAAAATAAGTAGTGCCAACAGAAATTGCTCCACATGTCCAACTTCCGAGAGTTTTATTCTCTCTGTTACGTGCAAGGTCTATCACCGGCAACAGATAGTTGTCTCAATACCACATAGATGGCAGAAGTTGCGTAACAGCAAGCAAAGTCGTTAGATGAGATTGCAATCCTGCTATCTAGCGACTTAGTACAGAGGCAGCATGAATTCGTCAGGACCCTCTAGTATTAGGAGGTCCTGAATTCATGTGCTCCACTTCATGAGAGCACAACGCTAGGTAAATTCAACCAATAGGAGAACAGATTTTAAAATCGTACACCTATGTTTCGCATGCGTGGATTGGTTTACATTCCCTGCAAAGGACTGAAGAATTTTGTAGCACCCAACGCATCACCTATCTCGTGTATGTGAGGCGTGCATCATCTTCGCGCACAATGAGCAAAGAACACTAGCGCGCGGCATATAAAATAGTGAAAGTGAAAGTGAAAGAAAATGTGTAATAATAATTGAGTATATGTTTAACACAAAGAAGAAACTATTTTCTGCAAAATAATCATTGTGCTGTAGCACTGTAGCACATATTGACGAGCCGTGCCTGTTTAAAACTTGATAGACATTAAAGAACTAAGCAATAGATGAAAGAGAAGAAAGCAATCTCCACATTTTATGTGAACAGAACTGTGAATTCAGAAGAATGTAAAGTTTGGAGGTGATTGTGTTCAAGTACCCTATTCTGATATTATTTTTACAAGAACATATTTAATATGTTGCAGGCTGTGTTACCTGAGAACACCGATGCTGCGCGTAAGTAGCAGTTTTGATATAATTTCCTAAACTTTGACAGTTCACAACTTGACCCTTTTGGGGTAAAACCTTTGCTTTTCCTTCTGACCATAAGATTCATTCTCTTTGTGCTGAAACTTCAAGTTGAATTAGGTGGCAAGTATGCACTCCCTAGGGCTCATTTTTCCATGATAATGATCCTTGTCAAGTAGAACCTTGAACTTAAGTAGGTAGGCACTGACGGTAACGGTAACGGTAACGATAACGATAATCACAACGAGAAAGTTGAAATAATGCGAGTGTTCGCACTGGAAGCTTTCCTGGGACCCCGAGAATGGGTAAAAAGACTTGGCCAAGTTTTAACTTCCTGTTACGTTACTGCCACGGCATGTTAGATTCATATTGTGTGTGTTAGATTTTTCGCTGTGGAAATGATTCAAGGTGGCCTTGCTATCAAACAGCTGCTAAAGCTCTCTCTAATCACAAGCTGGGAAAAAATAATATTGGTCACTTAGAAACAAATGAATTCTCAATGCACAATATCGACCTCCGTTTTTTATCGACAACCTGATTGATGGTGTATCTTGCAGTTTTCGTTGTCGGGCTGTTGTGAACCAGAATTTTAAGTACTGCCTTGCTTCCCGTTACCGCTGCCGGGTGGTTGTGAATCACTTAAAAGCTAAGGCAATGCATTAACCAAAATTGGTAAAAATGGAAAATTTTCTATTTCTGTTTTAATTTTTTCTTTCTCAACTACAAAGTAGAGGAAGTTTGTTTTCCACCCAAAATTCGATGTCGATATTTCACCGGAAACATGTTTTGAGGCCCCCTGAATAAATAAACAAAAAAGCATTTAGAAAAAGGTCCGTGTGTGTGTTTGTGTCTGTCAGTCTGTGGACAGCATAACTCAAAAACGAAAAGTCGGTTAAAAAGCAAAGTTGGTATTTAAGTTTAATGTCTTTCAAGGATTCAAAACAAAGATTTTGGAGAAAATAGCACCACCCTAAACTACCATTTACATGGAAAATTTTGATTTTCTTGAAAATGGCTCTAATGATTTTGATTAAAATGCCACATGTTTAAGATATTTTTATGACAAATGAAATGTATATCTATCTTGAATTTTCTTGCTATAGCCCCTGTAGTCGTATTTACTCTGGAGGACTTTTGCATAACTGGTAAACCATTAGAGATAGACCAAATCATACCACGCAAAAAACGTAGATCTTGCTAAAATACACAATTTATGTCTGAATAAATTTTCTCGTAGGGCGAACCATTTTGGAGATATTCCTTGTTATGTGTGTGAGTTTTGCAAAACTTAAAACTTTCCTGGAATGGAACATCGTTGTCCACTTTTTTATGTTTAGTGTGCAAAGAGAACATAATCTCAAAACTTTAAAAGATTTGACTATCGCACAAGGCCTACTGTATTCTAATATTTCCCTTGCACCTACAAGGAAATAAGCAATAAGAAAATTTGTATAAATGTTTATCTTAACTAACATGAAGATATAGGAATAAGAGTTTGTAAGAATGGTTAGTACAAGAGTAGAGAAAGTCGTGTGAGTGCATCACATCAGATTTTTTATATAAGGGACCCTAAAACATGTATTTTTGCTGAAGCCTGTTCTTACTATGTATATGGCATCACAGATGATGGACACTGGTATTACATAAAATGAAATGATAATTAGAAGAAACTTGGGAAGGAAAGCATTCCAGGTCTAAGTCTAGAACACCTCCCTGGCATTTGCCAGTTGTGAGGACTGAGGAAAATCTAGCAAAGTCTCAGTCAAGGAGGACAGTCCTGGCAGGATTTGAATCACCAACCTCCCATTTGAATCCATGTTTTAACAACTTCATCTACTTGTATCAGTAATTCTAATATGTGAAAGGTAATTTAGGGTGAGGGAATTGTCTTCTAAATCTCTTACACATTCTTAGAAAATGATGAACTTAATAGCAAGTTTGGTATTTATCTGATTTATTCTACATACACATACATCCCTTTGACCAAACAGGCTTTTATTTTTATTTTCTTTCTTTGATGCAGAGGTCTTAAAACATGCATTTCCATTGAACTCTCAGTATCAAACTTTTTGAATGGAATACAGCACTTCCTCTATTAACTATATGTAACTGGTATATATATATCTTTGCTTCCATATTTACAGAACATTCATATTCCTTTTGGCACCAGGGCTTGAAGGAGGTGGAAGGGGTTAGGTTCCCCTGAGCTTATCACTATGTCAGGTAAGGCATGTGGTGGTCATGTGCCAGATATGAGCAGTTGAAATATTGGCATTATAAATCCTCCTTATTATGCAACATGACAGTGAACTTTGTTTACAGTATCTCTCTGGCTGAAAATTCCTTTGACCTGATTGTAAATAGTATAATCCCTAGGGCATCTCCTCTATGCAGAGGTTACCCTAATCATCCAGCCGCTGTGTCCTTCAGCCGCAGCCAAGGCCAAGGAGGAGTGCAGGTGGAGGGGGTGGAGGTCAGCACGCCGACTCCCTGACCGTAAGGCGACTACTTGACCTTTTAGGGATGCTACCTTTCCATCAGGATAGCTCCTCAATTGGACCCTCAGGGACCTAATGAGGCTGAGTGCACCCCATACCAGACCTCCCAGCAGGGAATAATCCCATGCTGGTACCTCCGCGCAAGAGGCAGGCGCACTACCAAGTGCGCTATGGAGGCAGATTGTAAATAAGAAGCTGAATCTATAAGTCAGAGAAGATATCATGGATGTGCAATAATCTGCAAACATGAAGAATAAATAAAATAGTAAAATGTACACCATGAAATTAATATTACATTAATGATCATCCTCTGAAAATTTATTGTCATCGTATTGTAGATTGATTAACATGGTTTGCTATTTTCCATTATACTTTCAAAGGAACAATATTTGTTTTTTGGTTCAACGATTCTTGTTTTCATTGTCCTATATAGTATCTTGAATTAAAGCTCGAATATTGGCAACAGTTTTTCTTCCAAAGACATTAGTAGCTGCAATGTTTCTTTTTAGTTCTGACCATACTATTCTATGGGATTCAAAGAACAGTGATAGGGGGGCAGTCCAACAACTACATGGCCATGCATAGGAGCTAATTCGTCAACAGCATGCATTTTGTGTTTAATGTATGGTTCTTTTATAAGCTTTTGCAGCTGTAATACTGTCGGTGGTAACCTCTCACTTGTAATAGAGAGTAGAACGTTCAACATCACCTGCACTGTTTATATATGTGCTGCCATGTGCCGCTTGCTGTACACACCTGTGCCTCCCTCCCCTACCTCACCTGGCGGCCATAAAGAATGTGAATAGACTGTAAGGAATCTTAGTTTGAATAGCTGCATTACTTTTGAAATTTCAGAACCATTAACAACACAATTTCATAACTTATGCCATCTGCAATATTAGCCACTATAAAATGATTTTGTAATAACCAAGCAGGTAATTATTTCTGAAATATTCTATTTGTTTCTCTTTGTTTTATTTGTTCCAGCATTGTATGTACCATATGGTGTTGGTTGGGCACGTAAGTATTGTTTATTGCTTCTAGTTCTAAGATGTATTTGCAGCAGTTAATTATGCTTGGATATGCATCTATGAGAGCTATTTATTCTTTAACCTCCAATTGGACATGAAATCAAAACTAAAGATAATAGCAAAATGTCTTTATGATAAAAGTTCACTACAGTCATGAACAACTTTTTGACATAATCATCATGAAGATTAAAACATTTGGCATATCTGTGCACCAGCTTTCCAATACCCTCCGCAAAAACACTTGCTGCCTCTTAGCTAGATCTGCACATGTTGTCCTTAGAATCATTGCAGTAAAAATGCTGTCTCCCCAAACAATTTTTCATCTGTGGATAAAGATGGTAGTCACTTGCTACTAGGTGTGGGCTGTATGAAGGGTGGTTTAACACTGCCATAAATGACCATCTTCATCATGAACATTTATTGTCATCTCTAAATTTCCTGCGCCATGCCCTCATTCGTTAAGGTTTTACCATGCACACAGTTCATTCTGTGGTGGCTTATGCCCCTCTTCCTGTAGAAACAAATATTGCATAACTTCCACTAGGCAGGGGAGCATATGATAATGGACATCTTTAAGTGTCTATAGCTAAGCTTTAACTGACCAGTTCACTGTGGCAGTGATGCTGATGGTAGTGAGAGGATAGCCAATCACACCATGCAATCCCTCACCGCCTACCTCTACTTGGGCCAGCAATGCCATCGGAGACTGACAAAAATAATAGCCCTCGTAATAAATACTTAAATATAAAACATATTAGTTTCAGACTAATTGGCTAGGACTTAATGCGTGCCCCTCAGAAAGCTCACAATAGCAGAACTACTTATATATCTTCTTCTTACTAATGCACTACAACTTTACAAAAGTTTTGGCCTTCTCAACAATTTGTTTCCAGATTTTTCTATTTTGTATGCAAGCCGGCCAATTTTTTATTTTCATGTCCTTACTATCATTAAGTATATCATCTAACCATCTATTTTTGGGATGGCCCCTTAATCTTGGTTTTGTTGGAGTCCATTTATATATTCTTTTAACCATTCTATCATACGGGGTCCAATTTATGTGTAAAAACCATCCTAATCTTAAAGCTTTTATGTGGTTAATGATATTTTTGTTTTTGATTAATTCATTTAATTTGTTGTTATAACGTATTCTCCATGCATTATCATTTTGTTTCACTGCTCCAAATATAGTACTTAATATCCTTCTGAAAACCATTAGCTTTTGTTTATTTGTTTCATTAAGGACCCAGGTTTCACACGCATGTTACAATAGATCAAAGAAGTAGAAGGCTACCTGAAAAAAAAAATGAAGGATATACCACTAGTGCTGAGTGAAATTAGGAGCTATATTAAAACAAGAAAAGAGATGAAAGAAGTCATAAAATATAGAAACAATGAGGTTACTGAGGATACAATGAAAACAATCAAGGAGGGAGAAGTTAGCCAATCACCGAGACAACTAACGACACCTGCTGATGCAGATGAGGAAGCTATAACCAACAGCAGCAGGTACCGACACCTAGCGGATGAAAAGAAAACCCAATCGCTAGTGTGAAAATTGGGGGTGGGAACAGCAGGAAGGAAGAGGGAGTAGTGACACCTAGCGGAGAAGAGGAGAACATGGCAGAATCACAACAAGTGAAAGATAAATAAGCAGAAGACATCAAGGAAAAAGTAGATCATATTATGGATTTCCTTTACAACAAATTAGAAAACATAATAGAAAAAAAGATTAAAGAAAACCAGAATATAAACACGAGATTAGTAGGTGAAGAAGCAACAGAAAGTACGGAAAATGGGAGGCACCATACATATCAAGGAACACAAAATTATTATGGAGACACAAGCACGCAAGAAAAGACAAACCCAGAATACGAAAACGAAGAGGAGACATGGACAAGTGTGGTAAGCAGAAGGAACAGAGCATAAAAGAACAAGCGTACAATAGGAACAAAAGAAAACACCGACGAGATATCCGCACAGCATGGGAGAATACATGGCTCTACATTGGAATACTACATGAAGCGATCTTAGTGGAGAAAGTAAAGAAATACCTCCAAAAATGGAGCACAAGAAGAAACAAAATGTGAGGAATTAATGTCTAGAATAAGAAACAGGGCGTGCAAGATAGGATTTCCATATTAATACCTGGAGGAGGTAGAAAACGCAGAATTCTGGCCAGAAGGAATGATTATAAGGTGATTTCATTTCTCAAGACAATACCAATAAAAAGAAACCCAACTTAACTATTAAAGTACTTAACTGGAATACAGAAGAGTTAAAAATGCGATGAAATACATAGCAAATGTAGAGCTCCAAGCATATGACCTAATGATATTCACAGAAATGCTCATAACGGAGCCAAGAGAAATAAATGAATTCTATGGACTCCACTCATACGCAAGAAAAACTAAAGGACGGCCGACAGGGGTAGTGTCATGCTACTGAAAACAATGGCAGGTAACTTCAAAGTGATACACAAGGAAGAAAATGTACTTGTAGTAAAAACTGACATGTGCCCGATAATAGCATTGTATATAAGACCACAAATAATAACAGAGGATGCAATAGAGATCATAATGACGGCACTCTGAAAAACGGAGGGAAATGAAAGAACAATAATCGCAGGAGACATAAACTGCCAAATAGATAAAGAAAACAAAAACAGAAATGGTCATGGACGCATTAAAGGAAGAAGATTTCAAACTAGCCAACAAAAAAGACATGCCAACGCACATCACGTTTAACGAGTCAAGTGCGATAGATCTGCTGCTATACAAAGGGGAAAAAGTTAAAGTAATAGAACAAAAGGGACCTTGGAACTCTAATATCACATGGTTTAGGAAACACATTCCAATTGAAACATCAGTGGAAGCAAAGGAGAGACAACACACGAGAACAGAAAACCAGGGAAAAAAGACAAGGATGCTAGACCCACAAACAATAAGACACAGTAAGAAAGAGATAGAAATAGTAAGAGGAGAAATAGAAGGACAACTAGAAATAGCCATTCAACTGTGAATAACATAGTAAAAACGCTTGTCACGAAACCAAAGAAGAAGGGCACAAGCCTTGGTTTAACAAAGCATGCTACGAAGAATGAAAAGAAACACTGAAAGCCCTAAGATTAGCAAAAACTACAAAATGAAAAGAGGACTTTCAGAACTACACCAGAATAAGAAAACAGTACAAGACAATAATAAAGGAAGCAAGAGGACAATTCATGGCGGAAAAAGCCAGAAAGATGGCAGAAGAAGTGGGGAATAATCCTTTCCTAGCATTAAAAAGAAGAATGAAACAAACAATGAAAGAGATTCCAATACAAAAATGGGAAAAGCACTTCTCGAGAATACTTAAGAAAGGAAACAAAAAGGAAGCATACGAAACAACATTAAAGAAAGAGGCAACAAGGAACAGAATAGAAATAACAGAGGAGGAAGTAGACGGATGTATCAGGGCAGCAAAAAACAAAAAAGCAAACAAGCATTTAAAAAGCTCGTCAGAAATGCTGGCCCCAATTTGGACAGAAATTGTTAACAAATGCATAAGCACAAACACTGTTCCAGAGAATTGGAGAAAAGTCACACTAAAGATATTATATAAAGGGAAGGGAAACACTGAAGGCTTAAATGCATACAGAGGAGTAGCGCTCAAAAATACATCTTACAAAATCTTCATAAGATCATTACAAACAAATTGACAGAACTCACTAACAGCACATATCAGAGAATCAGTTTGGATTCAGAAAAGCTAAATCAACATTACAAGCAGCAGAAGTACTAACAAAGGAAACAGATGAAGCACTCAGCAAACCAAAGGAAAAATATTACACAGTATTCATAGATTATGAAAAAGCTTTCGATAGCATAAACAGAGGAAAATTAATACAGAAGCTAAAAGATATGATTAGAAAGGAACATAACCTAATAGGTATAATACAAGACATCACGAGGGGCAACGCACTCGAAATAACTGACAAGTGTCAACGTCACAGGAAATAACACAAACGAACGGAGTTAAGCAAGGTGACATGATAAGCCCGCTGCTGTTTAACATAATGACAGCAGAGATAGTGGAAAAATTTAAAGAATCCACCCTCATAATGTATGCAGATGATATGGCCCTAGGATCAACTAACAAAAAGGAAATACAAGAGGATGTGAATATGATACAGCAATGGGCGACAGGAAACAAGCTTGTCATAAACAAGGGCAAAACAGCACAAATGATATATAGAAGAGGGGGAAAAATATCAAAGAACAATATCATAAAGATAAACAATGAACCACTGAAAATAGTAAACAGATACAAATACCTAGGCATCACATTGCAAACAACAGCTACATAATTTAAAGTCCACATACAGGAGAAAGCAACAACGGCTATAAAAGCAATATGTAACATTAAACATACCACATCATTGAAATTAGAAGCAGCGATGAAACTGTTCGAAATGACAATAGTCCCAATAGTTACATATGGGATAGAACTATACTGGGAGAAAATAAAAGTCAGTGACATGGAGAAAATAGAATGTGTGAAAGCAAGATACATAAAAAGGGCATTAGGAACTAGCAAGTACGCACCAAACAGAATGGTGTATGCAATCGCCCGGGAAACACACTTCCTGGAAGACATAAGGAATAAGATATTACCCAAGTACGGAAGGGTACAGAGAAGCAACAGCAAGAAAGAAAATTAAGGAGAAGGGGCTAAGTGCTGAATTCTCTGGAACAAATGCCATGATAAACAGACAATGGATGGATCACAACCCACCACAGAGGCACGCCATAGCAGGTCTGCCAATTCATGGATTCCACCATCTACTGTGTACAACTAAGAAATTCCACCAAGTGAACGATCAGTGTGTGTGCAAATCATGTAAAAAGAAGTGTGAACTCTACCACTACATAAAGTGCAAAAAAGGACATGTTCACTAAATGAACTCGTAAAAGAAAACAGATAGACAAACTCATTAAATGCTCATTCGAGTGCAACTTTCACTCATCATCATTATTAATATTATTATTACTGTTGTTATTACTATTATTATTATTATTATTATTACTGTTGTTGTTGTTGTTCTTATTATTATTATTATTATTATTATTATTATTATTATTATTATTATTATTATTATTATTATTATTATTATTATTATTATTATTATTATTATTATTACTATTATTACTATTATTATTATTATTATTATTATTATTATTATTATTACTATTATTATTATTATTATTATTATATACTTCCATAATTACACTGATATGGACCTATAGTAGCTACAAAACAAGAATGAACATGAGCCTAGCCAATACAATGCCTCTCGGTGTTGCCAGTTGTACATGCAAAGTGGTTTTGATGTGACAAAGACAGTCAAATCTTCCATCCTTGTCACCTTCTTGCTGGGCAAAAGGCAATGCCAAGAGAGCAACATCACTTTATTGGCTAGGCCCATGTTCATTCTTGTTTTGTAGCTACTATAGTAATCAAAATGTATTAACTATACCTGCCAATGTTGTCAGGCTTACTAATAAGTCACTTTTAGTTTTCTCTGTCACTTCACTTTATTTTTCTTTGTACATAATGTGTAATGAACCTGGCACAAAACAGCCATCTCTTCTGGCACTAAAGTGTTGAACACAGGACTCGACTCCTCTCTTTTGTGATTGCACACTTCAGTGTTGAAGACAGTGCTACTTCTCTTCTCCTCTTGTAGTCACTTACTGGAATGTCAAATGCAGGATTACACTTTCCTCTTCCAGTTGCTTACTGGAATGTCAAACACGGACTTCCTTTCTATCGGTCTATCACAGCCGAATGACCAGCCCTGTACATCACAACAATCACCACCTCACTGACTGGCTGGCTGACTGACTGACTGACTGACTCAAAAGCATGCTCCTTTATGTATAGCTGCAAGTGTTTCCTGGAAAGTCTGCAAAAGGAGGAGAAGAGATATCCAGAAATATCTTTGTGCATCTTGATGATATTTCTGGAACTTGTATCAGCTGGGAGCACCTTGCTCCTCAAATCAACCTAGCCCACCCTAACCAAAAAGTAGCCTAACGTAATCTAACCGCAACCTAGACTAACTCAACCGAAACCTAGCCTAACTTTCGTGCTTGTGCTGAACATTGCCCACTCCCCACCTTCTATGCCATCCCCTGAGCCCAAGTTTCTGACCTAGCCTCCACCTGAGCTTGTACCCTTGACCTCATTTCTGCTCTTGACCTCGCTTCTCCCCTCGAATCCTTCTCCATCCTCCACCTACCTACCCTACCTACCTCGACCATGCCTCTGACCATTAGCTAGCCTGGCTAGCCTGAGCCCTCACCATTTGCCTAACAACGAGCATGTCAATAGTACAGTACATCTGTCCTGTCTCAGGGCACCTGCAACCCTTGTCGTGTTCCCTATATAGTGGCTGAATAATTCAGCGGCTGAAAAATTTTGCTTCACAAAGATAGGAAGAACCGGCATCTCAGTATCAGTTATCTATTTAAAGTTTACTGCTGCCCCTTAAGAAAACATTTTTTTTTTCAGGCAAAAGGATCAATATGTCATGGTTTAGTAGCTATTGAGTTTTCTGGCGCCCCTTACAGAATATGTTCTCAAGCCAAAAGGATATATGTGGCATGTTTTGCCAGCTATTAAGTTTTCAGCCGCCCCTTTCAGAAAACTTTTATGAACCAAAAGAATGTATATGGTGTGGTTTAACAGCTGTTCAGTTTCCTGCCACCCTTCACGGAAAACGTTCCTAACCAAAAGAACTGATGGGGCTTGCTGTCGCACACATTAGGATTTCTGCCACCTCTTACGGAAAACGTTCAGAGCCAAAACGATCGATGGGGCTAGCTTTCGTACCCATTAGGTTTTCTTCTCTTCCTTACAGAAAATGTTTCGAGGCAAAAGCATCTATGGGGCTAACCTTCGTACCCATTACGTGTTCTGCCACCCCTTACAGAACACATTGCCAGCCAAAAGGATTGACGGGGCTTGCCTTAAAATCCATTAGACTTTCGGCTGCCCTAACAGCAAACTTTTTGAGCCAAAAGGATGTATGGGGCTAACTTCGTACCAATCCAACCCAACCTAACCAAACCTAACCTCAATCTAACCTAACCTAAAATAACAATGTAACCTAACATAACCTAACCCAACATAACCTAACATAACCTAATCTAACGTAACATAACCTAACCTAATAATATTATCACCATTATTGTTAACTTAATGATACTCAACTAGCAAGACCGGGACAACTTGTTGACAAGATTATATTCCACCCATTTTTTTGGGATGACACAAGCAACTTGCCAATCAAGCAGCTATAATAATCCAAGAAAGGAGGATAAAAGGGAATGCTTGGAGAGGGCAGAGATATTATTTAGTACCAACATAAAATCCTCTTTTCTGCAGTCAAACTACTTTTCAGTCTCTTTGAATAGTTGGTCCCACATAATATAGAAGCTCCCCACTTTAGATTTAATTACTGCATTCAGATTTACAGAGTTTTTTTTGGGTCCAAAAACTAACTTGGAGCCATTCTTGTAAAACATCTTGCCTCTTAAATGAAACAAACAAAAACTTGAATCCTTAGTAACGTTATACATTTACTTTGTTTTGGGTACTGTGTTGTTAAAACTATAATTTCAGTAAATTCTGTTATTTCCTAATAACAAACTTGTTACATGATCACACTTAATGTTTCAGAATACCCATACGTGGTAGGCAGTAATGTTCCATGTAAGTATCACATGTAATAATTGTGTTCCAGTTTGTAATCCAAAAACAAAATATATTCCAATATTTATGAAATGAACTTCAGGCTATAGTGTTTCTTTTTTACTTTTTCTACCACACACATAGAGGGTAGGGAATTTATTGCATTTCAGACAAAAATTTGATAACAGGATTTCACTGGAAATGCACATTTTCAGGTTGTCTAATAAGAAATGCATTTATTGGAAGAGTTCTGTGTGTGATGTGTGAATGTAAGCCATGTGTGATGTGTGAATGTAAGCCATGTGTGATGTGTGAATGTATGCATGTGTTTGAATAGGCATAACAACACAAAAAGTCAGTTCAATACCAAACTTGGCATTTAAATTCAGAATCTTCCGTATTCAGATAAAAAAAGTTGAATAACAACTTCCTATTTGAGAAAAGTGTAAGTTTTTAAAAATGTGAAGCAATAACAATAATTATCTCAGAAATGGTTCATTCCACAAAAAAATTTGACATAATTAATGTCACTTAACAATATCTACTCTTTTTCTGTAGTAACATCTTTTCTTTTACAGTTTACTGGTTATGCAGAAATAATTTTTATAATGAGGACTTCAGAGTTTATTCTCAGAAAATTCAAGATATAAATTTCATTTGTCATGCAATTATCTCAAACATTTGGTATTTTAATAAAATTGTTGGTCACTTTTGAGAAAATCAAAATTTTTAAGACCTTCTCCATTTTAAGGATAATTTTGGGCGTGGGGGATTTTCTTAAAAATTGTTATGTTGCATCCTTGGAAGATGGAAAACTTCAATATCAAGTTTTGCATTTAAGTGACTTTTTGTTTTCGAGTTGTGCTGTTCTCACAAATGTATTCACACACACATGCCTCTTTCTGGGCACTTTTTTTATTCAGGGGACTTCAAAACATGTATTTCAAATGAAATCTTGGTATCAAATTTTGGGTAAAATGCAATACCCTCTCTACATACTATGTACATGGTAAAGAAAATAAAAACAATGGCATAAGAGACTATATAATGGAGGGTGTCTGTTGAATATCTACCAATATATACCAGGGATCCATAGAAAAAAAATCAATTGGAATGTCACTTATCTTCCTCAGTTAAGCAGTAACATATTTTTATCTATGATAAATAAACAAACTGAAAGTTTACAAACAGTTGACTTTTATGAATGACATTGAGTTGAGATTAACACTTGCAGCTTCACTAAATTTTACTTAGGTAAGTAGTACTCCATAAGTTCATGAGAAGCTCATTAGGAGTCTCAAGACTCCAGAGGGAATACTTCAAGTCATTCCAGCACTAAAGGTAGTTCATGATGCAGATATCTGTGAAACATAGTACCGTATTTACGCAAATCTAATGCACAATGCACACCCCATGTTTGAAACTTAAAATTATGGGGAAAAAAAAGGATTTGTATCAAATGCAAAGTGCATAAATGAAAGAAAATAATAGATATTTTATTTAAATCATTTAATACAACGATGGATTAATTGTAAATATAAACCATCAGATCATTAGACCATTAGCATCCTATTGTCAAATAGCATATTGTTGAAAAAGAAAGTTAGTGAACGTGAAATGAGGAAAATAAACATTAAAAATGAATTTATTATAGATACAATGCTGTAAATTACAAGTGTGAATCACCATTATTCACAGATACTTAGAGATAAACCTGCTCATTGCATAAAATGACCTACCCATCCACACCTAGCCTTAAACTCTTGTTTCAGAATACCAAAAACTTCATCCTCCTCTTTAGCTTTCTTTCATATAATGTCACTAGTCACAGGTTGCCCATTCTTCCTGCTTTCATGGATAAATTCCAACTTCAGGATGTCTTCCTTTGTGAGGACTCGTAAATTTCTTTCTACTAACTTTAGTAGCAAATAATGCAAATGTTGCTCTCTGATACATTGAACTTCCTGCCTTTCTATGCCATTCTTTTCAGCATAAAGGATTACTTTACACTTTAAAGAAGCATCATAAAACATTCTTCTGTTTGCCCTCAATATTGTGACTAAAAATGCTCAATAATAGCCCAATGATGAGCGGCTAGATTGTTGCGAGTTTCCAGTTGTATGTTAACTCCAGCAATCCATTGTGACATAATAAACAAAAAAACTGAATGAAGTTACAGCTTTTCCATACTGTCCTTACACTCCATATATACAAGAAAGGAGAAATCAGGAGAAGTGACTAGTGGTGGGGAACAAGCGAGTGATATCAGAACTTAGGCAGTCACATACACACGCATTGTGTAGTTATGACAGTCAGAGCAAGTGATATACTAATCTCCATCTCTCCTATTATGCAAGTTTCAGCTATTGCACATCTATGCTTAGGATTGGGAGAGTGCCAAGTCGAACTGGATGGCCTATACTGACGTTCTACAGAACCCATTTGCACTTGAATCTAATGCATCAGCAAATCTAATGTCCACCATGATTTTGAGTATTACATTTGGTCAAAAAAGGTATGCATTAGATTTGCAAGATAAGTATGTATTATGTAAGTGAAAATCCAAGTGTTAATTTTGACTTAGCGTTTCTCATAAAAGATATTTTTGTCTGCTTTTAATTTCTACATGAATGCTCTTTTTCTTCAGATGTTGCCACAGTGATTGTACGATCATCAAATCCCTATGGTAAGTAACAAAACAATTTACTTATACATAACTGTAACTGCATCCACATATAAGCAGGACTGAAATGAAAACCTTAAATATTCTTTTTGTTTTGTTTTATTTTATTGAACAAAAGTGGAATATATGTGTATCTTTTTTGGCATAGTCTGTGATGTTTAATACACATCCTCCAGCACATAGAAAGTGCATGGGTTCCTATGGGAAAAAAAAAGGTTGTGGCCATGTGCACAGCCAATTCTGCCCCTCTTCATAGAAATGAAATTTGCTTGCTCCCATCGCCTCCTTGAGTGACCCTAATATGTGGTAATTACTTGTGTTGAGCACTAGTGAGTATGGCAGATGTGGAAGTTCTGGACTAAGCTGACCTGACACCTATCCTAACCTGTATGATATGATCAGGGAATGGAGGGAACCTACTCCCCATAGATCTTCTGTGCTTACCAGCCCCAGGAAGAAGAGATGAGATGAAGGAACTGCAGTAGGCTATAGGCTTCAGGCAGAGATTTCTAACAATTCTAAGCTTGATAATGTGGTCACACCGACAGGCTGCTCAGAGAAGGCTTCCCTTTGGTGGAACCATGGAGAACTCAACCCACCTGAGGCAGCTCAGGGCGAAGAACTTCCTGAGCAAGCATTTATGCTATCTTTCTGATACTGCATAGCCCCTAAGCCTACCATAAACAAGAAAGGGGAAGTGAAATTATAAGAAACAAGGGGGACAGGAAATGGAGCATATAAGTTTAATTTTTAATGCAATTGTATCGGACCATATTATGTACAATGCCCAAAAATGAATATGAATATGATAATACTGAAGTTTGAAGCAACATTCTTTGCAATACCCATAAGTACACTTAATTATACAAGGGTTATATTGAAAGTTGTGAGCAACTGATTGCTGAAATTCCAACAATGTAATAAAAACTTCTACAGACTTTGTACCACATGTTGCTATATTGTGATGTCATTAGCTTCAGTTGCATAACCACAGGCAGTATTTCCAAAATGGCAGATATTAATGTTTCATAGAAAATGATTATCCAGGCTTGTGGGTCATGGTGTATTGCAAAATCTGCTTCCAGACATTTTGTTTGAAACTGCGTCAAACATCTTCAGTGGCGTCACCATGGTACTTTACTAGTCTCGGCGACAACTGATGCAGAGTCTTTTGGTTTCATGGGTTTTATATGTTTAGCATGGCTGAGCAGTTGAATGTTAGTCTGATCTTTGTTTAGTGGTTCGGCTGCTGGGTGGGCTGAGCTAAAGTGGGGGCAACAACCAAACCAATAAACAAAGATCAGATCAACCATCAACCGCCCACCCATACTAAGGAGCTTCAAACGAAACGTCTGAAAGGAGATTTTCCACTAGATCATGGACCACAAGCCCAAATAATCATTTTATATTTAATGACACAAGCCATGAAAGCTTACACAGTTTGATTAATGTTTCATTTTGACAGTGTGCTGTGATTAAATTCCTTGTTAAAGAGGAAAATTTGCTGCTGAAATTCACCTCATACTTTAACAGAGATATCTGCATGGGCACCAGCAGTGTTAAGAAATGGGTGAAACATTTCAAAGATAAGAACACAAATATTCACAATGAGCCTTGCAGTGGTTGACCTTGAACTATCTCCATGAAATGCAACAATGAAAGAGAACTCATCACTGTGGATGAAATCACTGCAAAACTTGCTCTAGGACATAGTACAGTGCAGGAAATGATTGAAAGCTTAGGTTATCAAAAAGTTTGTACCCAATGGGTCCTGTATTTATTAAAGAAGAACCATTCCCTAAGACCTTCTTCAGAAATTTCAAAATGGATGTGATGATTTTTCGATGAGTATTTTAACAGGTGATGAAACCTGGTTCCATCACTGCAAGCCAAAAACAAAATGCCAACATATGGAGTGGCACCACTTGGATTCACTATCAAAGAAGAAGGCAAAGACACAACAATATGCTGGAAAAGTTATGGCCAATGTCACACACTCCCGTCTTAACATGGAAAGAGCAGAAGTAAATATATTGGATATCTCTGGAAGATTCTCCTTATAGCCCTGATTTGTCACCTGATGATTTGTTTGTGCCACTTAAAGAAAAATCTGATGTGTTGCACTCACATGACTTTCTCTACTTTTGTACTAACTATTCTTACAAACTCTTATTCCTATATTTTCTTCGTGTTAGTTAAAATAAACATTTGTACAAATTATCTTATTTGTTATTTCCTTGCAGGTGCAACAGGAATATTAGAATACATTAGGCTTTGTGCGAGTCAAATCTTTTAAAGCTTTGAGATTTCGTTCTCTTTGCACACTTAACATATAAAAAAATGAACAACGATGTTCCATTTCACGAAAGTTTTAAGTTTTCAGAAACTCACGCACATAAGAAGGAATATCTCTGGAATGGTTCAACCTACAAGAAAATTTATTGAGACATAAATTGTGTATTTTAGCAAGATCTACATTTTTTGTAGTATGATTTAGTCCATCTCTAACGGTTTACCAGTTATGCAAAAGTCGTCTAGAGTAAATATGACTACAGGGGCTATGGCCAGAAAATTCAAGATATACATTTCATTTGTCATAAAAATATCTCAAACATCTGGCATTTTAATCAAAATTGTTAGAGCCATTTTCAAGAAAATCGAAATTTTCGAAAAATGTTCCATATAAAGGGTAGTTTACTGTGGGGCTATTTGCTTCGAAATCTTCATGTCGCATCCTTGAAAGACATTAAACTTAAATACCAACTTTGGTTTTTAACCGACTTTTCGTTTTTTAGTCATGCTGTTCACAGACACACACACGGACCTTTTTCTAAAAGTGCTTTTTTTGGATTCAGGGGTCTTCAAAACATATATTTCCAGTGAAATCTCGACATCGAATTTTTGAGTGGAATACAATACTTCCCCTACTTACCAGTAGAGAAAGTAAAAATTGGGAGGCAAGCTTTGTCACCATTTGTCTGTGTCACTGAAAGAAGAATTGGGAGGAAAGCTTTGTCACCTGGTGTGTCATTTGTCTGCACCACTAAAAGAAGAATTGGGAGGAAAGCTTTGTCACCTGGTGATTGTCATTTGTCTGTGCCACTGAAAGAAGAATTGGGAGGAAAGCTTTGTCACCTGGTGATTGTAATTTGTGTGCCACTGAAAGAAGAATTGGGAGGAAAGCTTTGTCACCTGGTGATTGTCATTTGTCTGTGCCACTGAAAGAAGAATTGGGAGGAAAGCTTTGTCACCTGGTGATTGTAATTTGTGTGCCACTGAAAGAAGAATTGGGAGGAAAGCTTTGTCACCTGGTGATTGTCATTTGTGTGCCACTGAAAGAAGAATTGGGAGGAAAGCTATTTGATGACAATGCAGCAGTAGAGGAGTACATGTTCTACTGGGTGCACAGACGTTTCTTTTCTTTCTTTGACAGCAACATCGCAAAATTGCCAATTCTATAGCAAATATGTGTGGCATATTCAGGAAACTATGTAGAATAATAAGACGGTTGTTTTGTTTTTGTTGGTTCATTAATTAAAAAATAATTCTGGTTTATATTTGATTCATCTCTGTTTTAGTGTAAGCTATTTGATTTTAACTGTTTTTCAATTTCAATGTTGAGATGAATGTATTACATTCACTGATTTGTCTAAACCATTTTGTTTCAATTACAGATCATTTGCCAAATTCTGTTCAACGAGGATAAGGCAGCAATGTTACTCTTTTATGAACCAGCAAGTCTATATACCTAACTGTATTTAATACTTTATTTAAAGTTACCAATGACAAAGATTAAATAAATTTTACTCCAAAAACAATTCTTACTCCTGAATTTTCCCCTCATAAATATTTCAGAAGTTTGCACTTTTTAAAAACTGGATTATCTTATTTTCTAGGACAATCATCTGCACTTAAATTCTTTGAAATGCACAAGAGATATTTTTGCATGCAATTTTTACAGTGTCTTTATTTAGATGTATGGCCAGCTTAACAAGATTTTTCTTGGCACCAGGAAGCACGATATTTGCTGTCAGAGTGGATATACATAGCCTCAAGGATAACTACAATAACCATATACCTTCGTCATAAAAAATGTTCTCTCACTCTTTAATAAAATTTATACTAGCATACGTAACAGAAAATTAATAGGAAAATTTAGGCTAATTATTATTATGTCAAATATATGTCCATTAAAAAAATATCAATTTCCTATCATATGAATATTGTTTTTGTTTTTTGTAAATCTTACTATTAAATCCAAAGCTATTCAGTGGAATAGAACATGGCCAACTTTGATCATAAGAAACAATTATGAAAAAAGACGAGAGAGACAATGGTTGTTAGCCAGGTAACCAAGTGAAATAAATTATATATCTACTTCAACACATTTGCAATCCCAGCTTCTTACAAGAAAGACGTATGTTTGTAATGAGTGTGCATATTAGTATTGGACAATGCACTGGTATTCTAAGGCTTTCACGGCCGGTGCACTGGTAATCCGCAATCGACTATTGGAATACCAAATACTCCAATAACTATTGGGTAGGATAATTATGTTATACAATTATATCCACAGTTACACAATTATGTAATTACTGATTAGTGAAGGAAGTTAAGGAAATCCATAATTAAAGTGATGCAATTTTGAGCTCAGTGTATGAAGAAACCATAAAAGAAAATCATACAATGATAATAAACTGAATAGTTTTGGACATTTGGATATATAAATTATATTTATAAAAAGTGAAATAACTCATGATTACATGTTATCTTCATTAAAAAAGTTGATTTTTGTGGAATCTGAACTTTGATTGAAAATATATTAGCTCTAGGCATCTTTATCCACTGCCCAAAGATGAGAGCCCATTGCTATCTGCCAATATAAAATACTGCCACACATGTAAATAAAATCATGCAGGTCAATAGAGCATTCATGAACATCATCAAACACCTAATTTCAGTAATTAATCCTATTCATATTATCATATTATTGCAATTCCTGAGCTACAGAAATAGGGTTTTAAAGTTAAGTGGCATTCCATGACAACAGGTTTGCAGATTAATAAACACTGAGCTAGTTTTCTCAGAGATTTCTTTGGATTTGGTTTTAAGTTTCGTCCAATGTCATTGAGTTTTCCCTCAGAAAGAACACAACTTTTTAATTTTGGTTTCTTATCCAGAATAGATTAATTTCTCTAAATACATTAACAGCTATTTCTCTGTGAGGTGCATGAACGGCAGTCCATAAACTGCCATCTCACTTCCCTATAAGAGTTCATGGGCATCACAATCAGGGGGCAAGGTGGGGTGGGCAGGGGGGACCGCAACCCGCCCTTGGAAGTTGGTGAACTTAATGTGCAATCAATTACTGACTATTAAACTATTATTTTAATTAGAACAATTATATAGCACAAATCAATACAGTTGATTGCAACAAATATAAATTTTGACAATAAAATTATGAATTAATATCTGATTGTAAACTTCCCCCTCCCGGTAAAAGTCTGTCGAGGCTCATGTAAGAGTTTGTTGTAAAATAGTAATTATACAAGAAGATTGACATGTATGCTAAAGTGTACAGACTTTTTTGCACTATAACAACAGTATGACAGTAAAACATGTGGTCCCAATAGTATCAAGCTCTGTACAGCATAAAATTTGCATCAAGTGATCAACCAGCACATGGAGAGGAGGAGCATGGAAAAACTGGGTAGGAACAGTGCAGTGAAAGACTAGCAATTCTGCATTAATGCAATTGTATGAATGTGGTAGAGAAAATAAATATCAGTTTTCAACACAGATGATTAACCTACAAATATTTCCAAACTATGCAAAAGACAACATGGTTTTTATATTATACTAGCCTATCTCTGCACATTTGTTTCTTCCTTAGCCTATACGAGCCTATCTCTGCACATTTTGTTTCTTCCTTAGCCTATACTAGCCTATCTCTGCACATTTTCTTTCTTCCTTAGCCTATACTAGCCTATCTCTGCACATTTTGTTTCTTCCTTAGCCTATACTAGCTTATATCTGCACATTTTGTTTCTTCCTTAGCCTATACTAGCCTATCTCTGCATAGTTAATTCTAGCTTAGCCTATACTAGCCTATCTCTGCACATTTATTTCTACCTTAGGCTATACTAGCCTATCTCTGCATATTTAATTCTACCTTAGCCTATACTAGCCTATCTCTGCATAGTTAATTCTAGCTTAGCCTATACTAGCCTATCTCTGCATATTTAATTCTAGCTTAGCCTATACTAGCCTATCTCTGCATATTTAATTCTAGCTTAGCCTATACTAGCCTATCTCTGCATAGTTAATTCTAGCTTAGCCTATACTAGCCTATCTCTGCATATTTAATTCTAGCTTAGTCTATACTAGCCTATCTCTGCATAGTTAATTCTAGCATAGCCTATACTAGCCTACCTCTGCATATTTATTTCTAGCTTAGCCTATACTAGCCTACCTCTGCATATTTAATTTTATTCTAGCTTAGCCTATACTAGCCTACCTCTGCATATTTAATTCTAGCTTAGCCTATACTAGCCTACCTCTGCATATTTATTTCTAGCTTAGCCTATACTACCCTACCTCTGCATATTTAATTTTATTCTAGCTTAGCCTATACTAGCCTACCTCTGCATATTTAATTCTAGCTTAGCCTATACTAGCCTATCTCTGCATAGTTAATTCTAGCTTAGCCTATACTAGCCTATCTCTGCATATTTAATTCTAGCTTAGCCTATACTAGCCTATCTCTGCATATTTAATTTTATTCTAGCTTAGCCTATACTAGCCTACCTCTGCATATTTAATTTTATTCTAGCTTAGCCTATACTAGCCTACCTCTGCATATTTATTTCTAGCTTAGCCTATACTAGCCTATCTCTGCATATTTAATTTTATTCTAGCTGAGCCTATACTAGCCTACCTCTGCATATTTAATTTTATTCTAGCTTAGCCTATACTAGCCTACCTCTGCATATTTAATTTTATTCTAGCTTAGCCTATACTAGCCTATCTCTGCATATTTAATTCTAGCTTAGCCTATACTAGCCTATCTCTGCATAGTTAATTCTACCTTAGCCTATCTCTGCATATTTAATTTTATTCTAGCTTAGCCTATACTAGCCTACCTCTGCATATTTAATTTTATTCTAGCTTAGCCTATACTAGCCTATCTCTGCATATTTAATTCTAGCTTAGCCTATACTAGCCTATCTCTGCATAGTTAATTCTAGCTTAGCCTATACTAGCCTATCTCTGCATATTTAATTCTACCTTAGCCTATACTAGCCTATCTCTGCATATTTAATTCTAGCTTAGCCTATACTAACCTACCTCTGCATATTTATTTCTACCTTAGCCTATACTAGCCTATCTCTGCACATTTTATTTCTAACTTAGCCTATACTAGCCTATCTCTGCACATTTTATTTCTAACTTAGCCTATACTAGCCTATCTCTGCATATTTTATTTCTACCTTAGCCTATACTAGCCTATCTCTGCACATTTTATTTCTAACTTAGCCTATACTAGCCTATCTCTGCACATTTTATTTCTAACTTAGCCTATACTAGCCTATCTCTGCACATTTTATTTCTAACTTAGGCTATACCAGCCTATCTCTGCACATTTTATTTCTACCTTAGCCTATCTCTACACATTTTATTTCTATCTTAGCCTATACTAGCCTATCTCTGCACATTTTATTTCTACCTTAGCCTATACTAGCCTATCTCTACACATTTTATTTCTACCTTAGCCTATACTAGCCTATCTCTACACATTTTATTTCTACCTTAGCCTATACTAGCCTATCTCGGCACATTTATTTCTACCTTAGGCTATACTAGCCTATCTCTGCACATTTATTTCTACCTTAGCCTATACTAGCCTATCTCTGCACATTTATTTCTACCTTAGGCTATACTAGCCTATCTCTGCACATTTATTTCTACCTTAGCCTATACCAGCCTATCTCTGCACATTTATTTCTACCTTAGCCTATACTAGCCTATCTCTGCACATTTTATTTCTCTCTTAGCCTATACTAGCCTATCTCTGCACATTTTATTTCTACCTTAGCCTATACTAGCCTATCGCTGCACATTTTATTTCTAACTTAGCCTATACTAGCCTATCTCTGCATATTTTATTTCTAACTTAGCCTATACTAGCCTATCTCTGCACATTTTATTTCTAGCTTAGCCTATACTAGCCTATCTCTGCACATTTTATTTCTACCTTAGCCTATACTAGCCTATCTCTGCATATTTTATTTCTAACTTAACTGATACTAGCCTATCTCTGCACATTTTATTTCTACCTTAGCCTATACTAGCCTATCTCTGCACATTTTATTTCTACCTTAGCCTATACTAGCCTATCTCTGCACATTTTATTTCTAACTTAGCCTATACTAGCCTATCTCTGCACATTTTATTTCTACCTTAGCCTATACTAGCCTATCTCTGCATATTTTATTTCTAACTTAGCCTATACTAGCCTATCTCTGCATATTTTATTTCTACCTTAGCCTATACTAGCCTATCTCTGCACATTTTATTTCTACCTTAGCCTATACTAGCTGTTACGTATTACACGTTAACAAACTAAATGAAGTGCAGTTTCACTTAATTATGGTGAAACTTATAAAATCTAAACACAAATAACTCTCGGCTTCTGAACAACAAATTCTTTATTTGCATCCTTAGCAACAAACAACAAAACGTCGCTTCTCTTTTGCAAAGAGAATACAATCTAACACACAACATTCTCCCACCTTGCAATTTTGGAACTTCAAAAAATTGCAACACGAGAGGCTCATTCATAAAATCTTGCAGGGCGCTTCACTAATCTCCCACTACGAGTAGACAATATGTCTCTGCACTGTGAGGTCCCATTGAGATCTTCTCTCTGTTCTGAGGAATCAGTCTTCGGGGTAGTCTCCTCAGATAATTGTGTACAACACTCTAAGGGAACCAAACGTTGAACAGGACGCATTATAATTCCATTCTTTGTTCTAACCCTTACAACACGAGTTCGCCCATCCTTTCCAGGCAGGAGTTCCTCAATTACTCCGAGCGGCCACTCAAGTCTCTTCAGGTTGTCTGCTTCAACTAATACAACATCCCCTTTCTTCACATGATCATGCTGGTTCCGCTTGAGCAGTAACTGTCCAAGGTACTCTCTACGGAATCGCTGACGCAGTGTATTTCTTAACTGCAGATAATATGCTGCCCTTCTTTTAAGTCGGTCTTCATCTATCTGATCAAGATCTGCTACACCTATTTCTTGAACCTCCTGTAAAAACAGGGCGGGCGTGATAGGCCTTAGGTCATGAGGATCTTCAGTTTCTGCAGTCAGAGGGCGGCTGTTAACAAGGGCTTCACACTCACATAGCAGAGTCAGTAATTCCTCAATAGTTAGGCACGATTTCCCAAGGACCTTACGCAGAGCATCTTTCACAAGCCCAATCAATCTCTCCCACCACCCACCCCACCAGGATGCTGTGGGTGGATTAAACTTCCATGTGATACGTTGGATGCTGCTATACACTTCTATTTTATGCCAGTCAAGTTTAATCATCATATTATGGGCACCTCTAAAATTCGTTCCATTATCACAGAAGATTGTGGAAGGCCTTCCTCGGCATGAAACAAACCTTCGTAAACCTTGAAGAAATGAATCTGTGGATAGTGACGTAAGCAGTTCCAAATGTATGGCACGATAAACTGCGCATGTGAACAGGCAAATCCATACCTTCTGACCATCCTTCACAAATAATGGGCCAGTTAAGTCAACACCAACAATTTCAAAAACCTTTGCATCTCTCACACGATCTTTTGGTAGAGGTGGCTTAGTGACCTTCAGTCGTTCTCTCTTGTACCTCCTACAGATGACACATCTTCGTATGGTTGACCTCACAATCCTTCTTCCATTTAGGATCCAAAATTTCTCTCTGAGAATACCCAACAGAGTCTGTGGTCCAGTATGTCCATGTCGAACATGAACATCATAAATCAGTCGCTGAACTACAGGACTGTCTGCAGGTAAGACAGCAGGTTGTCGGAATTCTGGGTTGTCATCTCTCTCAATTATTCTTGTCTTCACTCGCAGAATGCCATGTTCATCCAGGAATGGCACCACTGATGTAAGTTTCTGATCCTCAATTCCATGGAAATGCTGTCTCTGAATCAACTTAATCACTGTTTTTTCACTCTCTTCTATCTCTGAACATGTAAGTTCTCCTCGCTGTGGACTTATAGACTTACAGTTTGAGACGAATCTTTTAATCCATCCAATGAATCTGACTATTTTCTCAAATCGAGAAAAATATTTGTAGTACCAGTCTGAGTCCTGTGAATTTTCCGATACCAAGAGAACTGTAGCGGATTTTCGCCTCTCAAGCACGATTTCTTCTTCATTTACACTACAACAGTCTGTAGGCCACTCACTCATGGGACGGTATAGCCAGGATGGTCCCTCCCACCATTTTGACGCCAGGAGTTCTGCTGTTGTACATCCCTGGGTAGGCAGGTCAGCAGGATTCAGCACACCTGGTACGTGTCTCCAACATTCCTTTTGTGTCAGTTGTCTGATCTCTCGAACTCTGTTCTCAACAAACACTGACCACAGAACTTCTCGTTTTATCCATGCCAATACTGTTGTCGAATCGGTCCACAAATAAACATCTTCAACATTAATATCATTTTTTATAGATGATAACAAACGTGTATTAATTGTAGCTGCCATTAATTCAAGACGCGGAATAGTAGGTCGAGGCAGTGGAGCCACCCTCGATTTCGCTTGGAGGAGTTGAACACGAACTCCTGTCTCGGTGCATGCCCGCAGAAATATCACTGTTGCGTAGGCATCTCGACTGGCATCACAAAAAGCATGCAGGCTGCAATTCAGATGTGTCTCTGGAAGCCTCCTAGGAATCTGTAGTCTACTGATTTTTTCCAGTGCAGTGAGCCACCTTTTAAACTTAGTTAAGATTTCCTTAGGTATCTCAGCATCCCAGGAATATTTATGCAGTTCTTGGAGCAGTAGCTTAGGCAATAACATAACCGGAACTGCAAATCCAATTGGATCGTAAACCTTGTGTACAACTGACAGCATCACTCTTTTCGTTATCTTCTCTGGTGACAGTTCCTTTAGGTGATCACAGTTTAAACTAAGAGTATCGTCCGCACGATTCCATCGTATTCCCAGAACAGACGACATCTTATCCTCACCTTCATACACAATATACGAGCTCTCCCACCCTCTAAGCTCAAATTGGTGATGAGCAAGAACATCTTGGGCAACTCTAATGAACAGTTCTAGTTCACCTTCATTCGAAACACTTGTTACACAGTTGTCGATATAAAAGCTCTCTTTCAGTTGTTCAATAATGCCAGTGGTTAAAATATCTTCATTTTCCCGTGCATCTTTCAAGGCATTTTGCAAGAGATGTTCAATTACAGCTCCCAGCAGAAAAGGGCTCGATGTCACTCCGAAAACTACTCGTTTGTGTCGGTATGTTCTGATTTTATCTTTTCCCCATAGGAATCTCAGAAAGTCACGATCCTCAGGTGCCACGGAAATCTGAAGAAAGGCTTTACGAATATCAGCAATAACACCAATTTTTTTTCTTCCGGAACTTGATGAGGAGAGAAGGAATAAGCTGAATCAGATTTGGGCCCTTTTCTAAACAGTCATTTAGAGAAGGACTATTACCCTTTCTTGCCGAGGCATCAAAGACTGGTCGAATAGGTGTTGTTGATGAATTCTTGATAACAGGTCGATGAGGCAAGTAGTGACCACAAATGTCTGTCTCAATGGCTGGAATTTCTTCTATTATTCCTTCATCTAGCCAACATTTAAAAACTTTATCATATTCTTCTAAGTATCCACTTGCTTCCAGTTTTCTTCTAGTAACTTCCAGTCGTTTTGCTGCTAAGTCGTATGCAGAATCCAAAGGGAGATGATCATTCAACCAAGGAAGCTGAACTTCATACCTTCCATCTTCGTTTATCTTTACTGTTTCGATGAAGTTCCTCCTTGCTTGTTCCTCCAACTGCTGTTTCTTCCTTTCTATTATCGGATCCTGTATTCCTAGCACGTCCAATTCCCATTGGTTGCAGATCTTTTCTAGGTTGAGTAGAATAGGTGTTGTCTCACTCTGCTTACTTGGTATGAACACGTCATGACCGAATACAGTCCACCCTAAAGCAGTCTTCATAGCAGTCAACCCTCCTACTCTTTTGCACTCGTCGGAGAGTACCGATCCCAAGAAGTCTGCACCAATAAGAATCTCGATATCTTTATTCTCTCCTACATCCAGATGAATAAGTCTTAGCTCCTTCACTTGCTCTGCTGTAAGACGAAGTACATGAGTACAAATAATATGCTGACCAAGGGCAGTTAATTCTAACTGATTAGAATTATCTAAATTCTGAAGGACAACCTTAAATACTTTGTGTTCTACTGCCGATTCGGTCCGACCTCCAAAAACAGAATGATTCAAAGTGATCTTCTGAGTTGCTTTAAGTCCTATTCTCGACGCTAAATCTTCTGAGATATATGAATGTTGAGATGCTGAATCCAGAAGAGCACGCACAACTTCCACCTTATATCCAGAAACTATTTTAACTATGATTGTCTGGAGGTACACACAAGAATAATTAATACAAAAATTAGTAACTGACTTCGATTTTAATTCTGCCTGTCTTTCTTCCTGTAATTTCTTTTCGGAGATATCACACATGATTGGATAGTGCTGTCGTTTACAGACATTACACGAGAGACGCATGTGACATCGTCTAGCAATATGTCCAATCTTGAGACATTTAAAACAGGCACCTTTCTTTGACAACTTTGTCTTCTTTTCTTCAGATGTCATCCTTTTAGCCTGTGGACACCCCGACGACAAATGGTTCTCTTCACCACAGAAAACAGACATTTAATACTCCTAGAGTTGCCACTAAGCCCTGTGCACTAGGAGTTGGACATTTCTTCAAATATTTTACATTCTTCATTGTATCAGTTACATTAGCGTTACTAATCTTCCTCGTAAGTTGCAGGTACTCGTCAATTTCCACTTCAGATTTCAAAAACTTTAAAATATTTTTCAGTTTCTCCTGTGACCCATAACCTCGCATATTTTCTTCTTTTCTTTGCCAAATGCGGATAAGTTCATCACTTAAACATGACTCCACTAGTGGGAACAATAATGCAGCGTAGTTGTCTGTTGTTAATCCCATTGTTTCTAAGGACCTGACATTAACCTCAATCTTGTCATACAAAACTGAAAGCGGCGGCTTTTCTGTCACTAGATTAATTATACCCCTCACATAAATTTCTATTAGCAAGTCTCTACGTCCATAGCGCTCTTCTAATAGTTGTACAGCTTTAAAATAATTCTCGGCAGTCGGGGGAAATCCATTTACCAGCTCGTAGGCTCTCGTGCCTGGGGTCATAGATTCTCTTAAATACAAAATTTTTTCTACGTCCTGTAATTCATTACTTTCATGAATTCTCTTAAACTGTGCCCAGAATGGTAGCCATTGCTTAATATCTCCCAAGAATTTGACAAGTGACAACTTCGGCAATTTCGTGAGCAATCTGCTGGATTGGGACGTAACTGACCTCACAGAAGAAGCATCACACTGCACTTCAGCTCTTACAGACTTTTCGTACTCACATTTAGCTATTACCCACTTGTCACGGTATGCTTCTATTTCTTCAAACTCCGTAGCTTCATCTTCACTTTCAACTTCGCAGACACTGCAAGCTTCACGAATTCGTTCGTCAAGTACGAATAATCTATCAGCTTTGTCTTCAAGGATCTTAAAACATGTCAAAATATCTTCATGTACTATATTGACTTCCTTGATCTTGCTCTGAAATGCATTATAAGCTCGAGAAAACGAACGGCGTAATTGTGTTCTTTCTCTTTTTAACGAGATCACTTCCACCATTTTATTACGCCTGTCTATATTTCCTGTTTTCTTTTCATCAATTAAAATAACTGCACAACCAGTCCTGTCGCGGTCCCCAGATGATACGTATTACACGTTAACAAACTAAATGAAGTGCAGTTTCACTTAATTATAATGAAAACTTTATAAAATCTAAACACAAATAACTCTCGGCTTCTGAACAACAAATTCTTTATTTGCGTCCTTAGCAACAAACAACAAAACGTCGCTTCTCTTTTGCAAAGAGAATACAATCTAACACACAACACTAGCCTATCTCTGCACATTTTATTTCTCTCTTAGCCTATACTAGCCTATCTCTGCACATTTTATTTCTCTCTTAGCCTATACTAGCCAATCTCTGCACATTTTATTTCTACCTTAGCCTATACTAGCCTATCTCTGCACATTTTATTTCTACCTTAGCCTATACTAACCTATCTCTGCACATTTTATTTCTCTCTTAGCCTATACTAGCCTATCTCTGCACATTTTATTTCTACCTTAGCCTATACTAGCCTATCTCTGCACATTTTATTTCTCTCTTAGCCTATACTAGCCTATTTCTACCTTAGCCTATATTAGCCTATCTCTGCACATTTTATTTCTAACTTGGCCTATACTAGCCTATCTCTGCACATTTTATTTCTACCTTAGCCTATACTAGCCTATCTCTGCACATTTTATTTCTAACTTAGCCTATACTAGCCTATCTCTGCACATTTTATTTCTAACTTAGCCTATACTAGCCTATCTCTGCACATTTTATTTCTACCTTAGCCTATACTAGCCTTTCTCTGCACATTTTATTTCTCTCTTAGTCTATACTAGCCTATCTCTGCACATTTTATTTCTACCTTAGCCTATACTAGCCTATCTCTGCACATTTTATTTCTAACTTAGCCTATACTAGCCTATCTCTGCACATTTCATTTCTAACTTAGCCTATACTACCCTATCTCTGCACATTTTATTTCTACCTTAGCCTATACTAGCCTATCTCTGCACATTTCATTTCTAACTTAGCCTATACTAGCCTATCTCTGCACATTTCATTTCTACCTTAGCCTATACTAGCCTATCTCTGCACATTTTATTTCTACCTTAGCCTATACTAGCATATCTCTGCACATTTTATTTCTACCTTAGCCTATACTAGCCTATCTCTGCACATTTTATTTCTAACTCAGCCTATACTAGCCTATCTCTGCACATTTTATTTCTACCTTAGCCTATACTATCTCTGCACATTTTATTTCTAACTTAGCCTATACTAGCCTATCTCTGCACATTTTATTTCTCTCTTAGCCTATACTAGCCTATCTCTGCACATTTTATTTCTCTCTTAGCCTATACTAGCCTATCTCTGGACATTTTATTTCTCTCTTAGCCTATACTAGCCTATCTCTGCACATTTTATTTCTACCTTAGCCTATACTAGCCTATCTCTGCACATTTTATTTCTCTCTTAGCCTATACTAGCCTATCTCTGCACATTTTATTTCTCTCTTAGCCTATACTAGCCTATCTCTGCACATTTTATTTCTAACTTAGCCTATACTAGCCTATCTCTGCACATTTTATTTCTAACTTAGCCTATACTAGCCTATCTCTGCATATTTTATTTCTAACTTAGCCTATACTAGCCTATCTCTGCATATTTTATTTCTAACTTAGCCTATACTAGCCTATCTCTGCACATTTTATTTCTCTCTTAGCCTATACTAGCCTATCTCTGCACATTTTATTTCTACCTTAGCCTATACTAGCCTATCTCTGCACATTTTATTTCTCTCTTAGCCTATACTAGCCTATCTCTGCACATTTTATTTCTCTCTTAGCCTATACTAGCCTATCTCTGCACATTTTATTTCTAACTTAGCCTATACTAGCCTATCTCTGCACATTTTATTTCTAACTTAGCCTATACTAGCCTATCTCTGCATATTTTATTTCTAACTTAGCCTATACTAGCCTATCTCTGCATATTTTATTTCTAACTTAGCCTATACTAGCCTATCTCTGCACATTTTATTTCTACCTTAGCCTATACTAGCCTATCTCTGCATATTTTATTTCTAACTTAGCCTATACTAGCCTATCTCTGCACATTTTATTTCTCTCTTAGCCTATACCAGCCTATCTCTGCACATTTTATTTCTCTCTTAGCCTATACTAGCCTATCTCTGCACATTTTATTTCTAACTTAGCCTATACTAGCCTATCTCTGCACATTTTATTTCTAACTTAGCCTATACTAGCCTATCTCTCCATATTTTATTTCTAACTTAGCCTATACTAGCCTATCTCTGCACATTTTATTTCTAGCTTAGCCTATACTAGCCTATCTCTGCACATTTTATTTCTAGCTTAGCCTATACTAGCCTATCTCTGCACATTTTATATCTAGCTTAGCCTATCTCTGCATATTTAATTCTACCTTAGCCTATACTAGCCCATCCCTGCATATTTTATTTCTAACTTAGCCTATACTAGCCTATCTCTGCATATTTAATTCTACCTTAGCCTGTACTAGCCTACCTCTGCATATTTAATTTTATTCTAGCTTAGCCTATACTAGCCTACCTCTGCATATTTAATTCTAGCTTAGCCTATACTAGCCTATTTCTGCATATTTAATTCTAGCTTAGCCTATACTAGCCTATCTCTGCATATTTAATTCTAGCTTAGCCTATACTAGCCTATCTCTGCATATTTAATTCTATATTAGCCTATGCTAGCCTATCTCTGCACATTTTATTTCTAACAGCCTATACTAGCCTATCTATGCTTATTTAATTCTAGCTTAGCCTATCTCTGCATCTTTTCTACTAGGAAATCTCACATCTGAGATAAGTACCTCAAGGGCAACTTATAATCTTAAGTAATTTATGTCCTAGCATTGAATTTTTCAGTCTTGATTCTACCTCTCAAACATTGCTCATGCATGGTTTGTCTGTTTAAAAATATAGCAGTAAGTTGGTTGACGTAAAATAACAAATAAAATTTAATTTAATTTTAAATCTTTACTAGTTTACAAAAGTACATTGGTCCAAAGTTACAAGGAATATATGGAACAACCAGATGGCCATATCTAGTTTGTTGAAGATCTTCAAACTTGAATAAACACTCCATAGGCTGCAGTGCTGGTGCCATATTCCTGAAACAAGAAAAGTGTCATGAGCGACTTTACAGAAATATGTAATTCTAACAATGTGTGACACAAACTTTATTGAATATTGTACTTAAATGAGGAAGACCAGTTCCTATTATTTTGTGCAGCATGTGTTATGCAGATTGTTATTTAAAGTTTTCAGAGCAATACGGAACTTACTTCACAACAGCTTGTATCTTGTACTCCTCCCACACCTTGCGTAAAGCCATATGAACTACACCGTCGTTCTGGATGGGAGACAAAGAACATGTTGAATACACAACTGTGCCCCCTTTGCTGATTATTCTCAGAGCTTGACTGCAAAACAAACAAAGCAAAATATTATATTGTGACCAGGTGTGCTGGTGTTACCCTATTTCCCAATCCATTTACCTAGATGTCTGGGTTGTGGCGGCACCGTGGCCGAGCGGTTAGCGCGCTCGCCTACCACCTAGGCGGCCCGGGTTCGATCCCAGGGATGTGGTATTCGTGGTGGACGAAGCGGCGTCAGGGCGGGTTTTCTCCAGGTACTCCGGTTTCCCCGCCATCTCATTCCACCGGTGCTCCATCTTCAATCCATGTATCATCAGTGTCACCGCCTGCGGTGCCGTTGTAGTAAAAGCAGGCGTTAAACACTACAAACACTGTCTGGGTTGTTAGCACCTTAGGCCAGCCCTTTAGAACAAATGACCAAGCAACATATGTGAGCATCACCATAGTTCTGGAAATTTCCTATCAGTAAGTTTTGAGTAGTTTCCCTTGCAGAACATGCCACCTTGTATGCAAGAACTATATGAGGATACTGTTAGTACCAAGAAGTCTGTTGAGGCAGAGTTGATGGAGACTGAGTTAAATTCAGTCAGACAGGCAGTCCAGAGCAGTCAACAGCTGAGTGCAGCAAACAAATTGGTCTACGCTGAGGATCTAAGCTATGAATTAAGTTGTTTCATAGCAAGTGGATTTATCATTTGTTACAATATTTTTCTACTTGGAAAGTTACAATGTAATAAATTAATATAAATGGTTTAAGAGGTAGAACTGGAACTTAAAAATTCAATGCCACAACTGGGATTTGAACTACAGACCTTCCGCTTACCAGGCAGCTGCTCTAACCATTGAGCTATTGTGACAAACTGCCAGAATGGCATTAAATTCTCAAACCAATTCGTATTTCTCCTGATAAATTTAATTTAATGCCATTCTGGCAGTTTGTCACAATAGCTCAATGGTTAGAGCAGCCGCCTGGTAAGCGGAAGGTCTGTGGTTCAAATCCCAGTTGTGGCATTGAATTTTTAAGTTCCAGTTCTAGCTCTAAACTTTGTCCACACACGGCTTGTGTGTTTAAAAACACCAACAGTAAGTTTGTTGGCATAAATAAATAATAATATAAATGGATTTAGCTATTTCACTATTCATGTTCTTTACACTTTATAAACACTATATAATCTATGGGCATATCCACTTGTAGGACTGTGTACACCTTGCAGATATAGGTGGCAGTTGTGAGCATGTGTGGACAAAGGACAGCAGTGTAAAGTAGAGAAAGATATGGACAAGATAGAAGACAACAATCATGGACAAAGATGGGCTGCATGTTTTTTGTGGACGAAAGGAGCAAAACAACAGAAATTAATAATACAAGGGCTGTCCCAGAGATATCTGACCTAACAAAGAAAGTACAAAACTTTTGAGAAAAAAAAAGTTTATTTCTCTACAGTCCCTTTTCAGCTCAATGCATTTTCCCAGCAATGTTCAATAGTTTTGATACCCTTTCTATGGTGAGAAACATTGGGCTCTGGAAAATAGCCATCAATTGCAGACTCCACCTGTTCATTGTTAGCAAATCCTTTAACACCAAGCCATTTCTTCAAGTTTGGAAACAGAAAATGATCAGAGGGAGCTAAATCTGCCAAAGAGGATGCATTAGGAAGCAATTTGAACTTTTAGCTCATTGATTTTGGCCATGGGATAATGGATGTATGAACTAGTGCATTGTCTTGATAAAACAAAACTTTCTTTTTCACTAAATGCAACTGTTTTTGCTTGATTTCATCATTCAAACTTTGCAACAAGTTTGCATAAGACTTGCCACTGATTGTTTTTCTGTTTCAGAGATAATGAAAATTATCCCATGTGCATCCCAAAATACTGACAGCATGACCTTGTCCATCTTCGTCTTCTTTGGAGCCAATTCACCCCTTTCAATCCACTGTTTTGACTGTTCCTTCATCTCAGGTGTAAAGTGAGGAATCAATGCAAAAGCTCAAGCTTTGTTGCTGCAAAACATTGCCAAACACTTGACTGAAACATCTTCATGATGCTGTTTTTGTTCCATTGTGAGCAAACGTGGCACCCATCTTGCACACAGCTTTCTCATGTCCAAATTTTCAGACAGTAAGTGATTTACAGCACTTTTTGAAATGCCTGCAATGTCTGCTAGCTCATGCACTTTCAGTTGATTGTATCCAATACATTTTGTGGATTTTTTTAATAATATTTGACATGGTCACCTCATTTGGTTCACCACTGTGATATTCGTCTTGGCAGCTCATACAGCCTTGATTAAACTCTGCCACCCAATATTTTATTGTTGTAAACGAACGAGCACACACCCCCAGAGTAGAATCTAGCTCAGCTTTAATATTAGTTGGACTAAGTCCTTTCAAATGAAAGTATTGTATCACATAACTATGACCAATTTATACATATTCACAAATTTGCTGAGAGCATTCACTATTGATGGGTGCCAAATAAATACTAAACAACGTAGCATCGTCAAACTTCAGACTTAAGCCTTATAAGATTGGTACTTTCTGCCAGTCATTTGTTTGAAACAACCACCACTAGCTATATGTCAGGTCGGGTACGTCTGGGACAGTCCTTGTATGTTTCCAATACTTCTCTATTCTCATTTATTACACAACATACCTCAGAAGTTGAGACTGTAATTCTGGAATTTTCAGTCTTTCTTTAATTCTCCCAGGTTTAAATATATTATTTTCATTTTCATGTAAGCTATGTCTATCTGTAGTGCAAGGAACATCCACCAGTATCTGTAAATTGAAACCAAACACATTGAATGTTTGTAATGTTATTAGTACATCACACTATAATATACAGGAGGGACAAAATAATATGATTTCTGTTTAATGAGGCTTAGAACCAAACTGCATTTGGTAAATTGGATTGAATGCTTCTAGATGACACCCTAATATAGGTACCATAAATCTGCAAACATCAAATAATTTCGCTATTAACTGGAAGAATTTTGAACATTGAGGTACTTTAAAACTTGACTTAAATGAAGTTTTAAGTGTCTGCATCAGCCATGGGGAAGAGGAGTGACAGGAATGCAATCGAGTATTTACCCTCTCCACTTTTATCCCATCACCAAATGCAGGCCACCTGTCTTTTCCGGTTCTGTTTGTTTACATATACACACATCTTTACAAACAAGGTAAGTTTCAAGACATGCAGGGGTGGAACCAAAAACATACTGTATTGGTCTTGTGATTACATGATTGTGAATACATTATATACATTTTCTTTTGGCACAGCAAATACAAAGCTTTATTTTTACTAGGAACACAAAAATACTTATGGTCCCATTCGACTTTGAAACATTTTGTTTTACCTTCTTATGTGACAAGATTCCAGCACTGACACAATGTGATAGACTGACTGGTTCTCAGATAGAAAGATGGAGGGCATTGTCTGGTAGCTAGCTATGTGTGCCAAAGTGAATGGGGTTAAAAGTATGATTTAAGGGAAACTACACATTGTGTCACTTTTCCCCATCTATGATCTACATCAACACATCTACAAATTTAAAAAATAAAAAACTATAGAAATAGAGCTCTTTATTTGCCAAGACAGTAAAAAATTTAGTAACAAGATCAAAACAATTCATTAAAGTTACATGCATGCTATGTCAAACATGCTGTCATAAAATTCATTGAGGTTGTAAGGGTTATGCAACAGTGTGAATTGTACTATTAATATAAAAGATTTTTTTCAGTTATTTGGTAAAATATTGAAGTTTAACGAAACAGTTTCAGAAGTATTTTTGAGCTTAGAAGAGGTATTTTAATGCACATAAATGTTGGAGTAGTTTCTAGTAGAGTAGTTTTGAACATTTTAACATAATGAATAATTTTTAATACTTCTTACATAAAGTAAACGGTCCAACATATGCACTGAATCAAAATTAAAATACTCAATTTTTACAAACAATGGTTCACTACATCTCACTTACTGTTAATTATTGAGACATGTTCTGGGAATTCTGGGAACATTCATTCCCATTTTCAGCCATCAACCAGCAAGTTGCTGCAGTTGTAGTGCCACATGAGTAGTTGGTCCATGGCTGAAGATGGGAACTAAGATTCCCAAACATGTCTAAAAAATTAACAGTTGAGGGCTGTTTCACCAACCTATGTTACAAATATTCTAACATCTAGTTTGTTAACATTAAGGACAACTGCAAACAACAGCCTTTGAAAAGTCAGTGCCGAACTACACAGTTTCTAAACATGCTTCAATACACTGCTGTTTGCATATCACAGTGCTCCCTACATCAGTAGCAAACAACTGTTATATTCAAGGAGAATTAATTTCCATGTGATGTTCCTGATTGCAGAGGTTAGAATCACAATGTCCAGTGAAAAAATCTGGATGTAGAGGAAATAAATGTTTCACTCTTCAAATAGTGTTAATTAGGAATTGGATACTATGTATAGAGGTATTATCGAGTAGGAAAAATCTGACAGACTTACAGGGATAATGATGCAGCCTGGCACAAAATCCACAAGTAATTTAATTGAAATTCATGTGTTTTTCCCAGGCCCAGTAAGAAACTGTGGCAACTTTGTGCTAACATAAAGTGCAAGGCAAAAAATATCAGGTGTGAAGAGGGTTTAGAATGAGAGGTAGAACTGGAACTTAAAAATTCAATGCCACAACTGGGATTTGAACCACAGACCTTCCGCTTACTGGGCGGACGCTCTAACCACTGAGCTATTGTGACAAACTGCCAGAATGGCATTAAATTCTCAAACCAGTTCGTATTTCTACCTCTCAAACTTTGCCCACACACGGCTTGTGTGTTTAAAAACACCAACAGTAAGTTTGTTGGCATAAATAAATAATAATTACCATTCTGAGGGTTTAGAATGGTTTAAACCAGTAGTGGACACTACATTGAAAATGTGTTTTCAATGAAATAAGGATCCAGCAAACCTGAAGAAAAATAGTTTACTTTTTGGAGTAATTGCTTCAGAAACCTTCCAGATAAACGCACAAATGGTATCTTTGGAAATATTAATGTTATCTCTAGTACTTCAGATTTTTATGACCTAAAGAAAATTTAAAAATAACCTTAAAATGATGACTTTACAGCCTCAACATTTATTAAAAATCTGATGTGTTGCACTTACATGACTTTCTCTACTCTTGTACTAACCACTCTTACAAACTCTTATTCCTATATCTTCTTCAGTTGGTTGAGAGTAACATTTGCAGAAATTATCTTACTGCTTATTTCCTTGTAGGTGCAAGGGAAATATGATAATACAGTAGGCTTTGACATTTGGTTCTCTTTGCACCTTAACATATAAAAAATGAACAACAATGTTGCATTTGACAAAAGTTTAAGTTTTCTGAAACTGACACAAATAATGAAGCTGTAATATAGCTTCCTGGTTATTGCCTCGCCATTTTAAGCTGAAGTCGTTGATGATGTGTTGCCCTTCGATGTAGCTCGCCTCGGCTAGTTCTGCATCAGATCTCTTTATCTCGGGTTTGCGTGAGTGTAAAGGACAACCCAAGAACAACTTTGCACATCAATTTATTTTATATAAAATATTTTCGGGAGATATGCCGATTCTATATGTGTATCTGTAGAAGCATCGCAATCACATCTGCGCAGCATGAACTGCACGAACTCCCGTACTGCTCTCTGGTTGAGTACTGACTAGACGCTTCTCTCTTACCCACGCCAAGAAGACCGTTCGCTTCCAATTTGAATGTCATGACGTCATCCAAGAAAGCCTCGTATCCAAAATGTTATTTCCTTTTCCCGCAATTTAGAAATGTCCCTTTCTATTATAACATGTTCTTTTAGGAATTTCAAATATATAATTACTTTTTTAGGATTAAACGATGTTTACTTTATATTTTATTAGATATATCGCGCGACTTTTAAGGTTTGTAGAACTGACTTTCGAACGTGAATTTTAAACTATGTGGTATGACGTCATGACTCGTTAATTTCAAACCAATAATGCGTTTATTCTACAAATTTAACGACTATCATTTACTCATATCTTGCTCACCTTACAACACTTCCTGCTATATTATCTATTTATGTTATTACTCAATATTTATTGCAAATCTCATATCCGGCAATTAAATTAAAACGTATCTTTTTCAAAAGCCCATTCGATCGGAAATCTAAATTTCGGTATCAAATGCCCCCATTTATATTATTTTATTATTTCATAATAAAATAATGTAAATGTCTTGCCCGAAAGAAAAATTAAAAATTACTCCTGTATTTTGAATAATCGGCAACACTCCCATTATATACAATTTTCAATTACACTGTTTTTGAAATTGGTTACTAACACATTTTCTCATTAATCTATTTAACATGACAAACAATTGTATACTTGACTAAACATTAATCCTTAAATACTAATTACAATATGTTATGGTTTCTTCTGTGAAGCTTTTTATATAAAGGTTAAATTTCAAGAGTCTTTCTTTATACTTCCTTCTTTTAGTTCATGTTTGCTCACTTCGCTCTCACTATCACTTGCACTGTGATTTTTCACTTTTGTTATTGTAACACATATCTGTACTAGATCCTTTAAGCACTAAAATGTACATATATTTTTATATAAATCCATTGCACTCTTTAGACAAGTTCTTTCTTTGTCTTTCTGTGATAACTATCTATACATCTAAATATTTTAATAAATGTTTTACAAAGTAAATATTCTGTTTTCTCTCTATACAGAGATGAACATTTTAACAATCTTTCTGAAGCTGTTTTTGTGAGCTCTATACAATATATTTTTAAGCTCTTTGTAGTATATAGCAATTCACATTCTGCATTTTTCATGAATATGTAAGTACCTGACCAATGTATGGTTTTCAAGTAAGCTAACATTTACATTTTATCTCAAGGCTGATTAGGCACCAATAGACAAATGACACTTCCAATTTTTCTTTTACATTAAATCAAGGTTCTAAGGCACCAGACGGTTTCTTGTATGGTCGAAGGAGTTGTTTATGCCATCTTCCCAGACATTTTTCATTTTTAACATCTTTTAATTCATAGGTATGATAACCAAATTTGGATATAATTTCTGCAGGACCTTTATATAACAGTTCCATCCTTTTGTTCCTACCTCTCAAGGCACTTGATAACTTATGGTCTTTAACTAGTACCCAATCGCCTATCTTAGGTTCCCATTTATGTTTTCTACTCTTTTTTTTTAATTTTCGCTTCTCTGCCTTTTTCTTGATTCGTTCAAAAGCAATTTTCGCTCTTTCTTCCTCACTTAACTGAATGTCATTAATTTTCAGTGTTTTTGGTTCCCCTATCAATATTGGTTCTGGTTCAATTCCTAACATTAATTTTATTGGTGCAAACCCAGTAGTTACATTAATGGTGTGATTGATAATCTTTTCTATCAATGGACAATATTTCACCCAATCCTTGTGATTATGATGTGTAAGTACACGTAAATAAATTCCTATATCTCGGAGGACACGTTCTGTTGGATTCCCTGATGGAAAGTATGATGAACAATAATTTAGTTTTCTCGAGTCTAATGTCACCCTAATCTTCCATTGGCCTTATTTACAATACATAGGGGATTCACAAATTCTGAATTCGAAATCTCAATAACCTCATCTTCTAACATTGACTTTATAACTGCATCTACCTCTTCTCTTATTGTACTAGGGATAGCTCTCGCTTTATGTGTAAAAGGTTTGATGGGTATCATTTCAAACGAATGAGTATAGATATTACATTTACCAGGTTTCTCAGAGAATACTTCTTTATTTCGGATTAATATTTCAAACAGTTTATCCCTCTGTTGTTCATTTAGTTGATCAGCCTGAGTTACTTTTTTCCTCAACAATTCTTCTAAGTCTTCACTACTCTCCCTATCATAGTACCTAGTTGCATCAGAAACCCTCAAATTGTCTATGAAATCATTTTTATCCCATTCTACATTTTCTTTATTATCGACACTGTACTCTTTGACATTTACTTCAGTTAATTCCATAGCTCCTACTTTAACATATTCTACAAAGAATGTATCCCCTTGGATTTCTTCTTCCTCTTTTTCTCGTACAATAGTTTCTGAACTACTATCTTCCACAAAAGGCACTATAATGGTCTCATCTTCAACTTTCATTTCTAGAATCATGTTTTTAAAATTCACCACAGCTTCCCAGGCATAAAGACAATCACAACCTATTATAATATCTGTCACAAGTCTTCCTACAATCAGAAATAAAATTCCAAGTATTCTCCCATTTATTTCAATATTTATCATTGCTTGAAATTTTACTCTTTCTTTTCGTTTTCCCACAGCTAGCGAGCAATATATCCCATTAACTGGTAAAGACATTACTTTAAAGCCACTACTTTGTAAATTATCATAAAAATTTTGTGAGCATACTGTGCTATTTGATCCCGTATCTATAATTGCATTGTATTGTTTTCCATTTACTCCAATTTTGATTTTAGGTGGATCTCCTACTTTTTCGTTTTCGTCAATTCTATTTTTACATTCTCTTTTCTTTTGTATCATCATTTGCCTTCCAGGACTATTTATTTCCGAGTACTTATCACAATCATTACTATGATACCCAGTTCTCACTGAAGGCGCGTTTGACCGGGTCTGGCGTTTCCCTGATTTTTATGTATTGCTCCTGTACTATTTCCCGAATTGTTACTTCTGTTTTCCTGCATTAAATCGGGGTTACTTCCTACCATGTTTTTGACCGTGTTAATGGCCTCGACCATTTCCGCATTTTCGGGGGAATTTCGTCCATTAGAATACCTTTCTTCCTGTCTTGGTGACCTCGGTCTAAACTCATTATCTCCGTTTGTCCAATACCCATCATTTGAATTTCTACTATGTCCAAAATAACGGCCCCGTCTACCTCGATCAAATCTATTTGTATTCATATAATTCACCCTTATATTTCTTCCCCTTAGATTACCATTTCTATTTTGGTGATGCCCTTCCTGGTTATATCTACCTTGATTTTCCCACCGGAATGATTCCATCCTTGGTACTGGTCCTTTATATCTTTCCCTAACCTCACTTCTATTCTGATAATAATGTGCCCCTTGCCCGAAAGAATTGACAGTTTCTTTTCCTTCATATGTATTTCCAAATGCGTGTTTTGGCTTATTGACTTCTAAGGCTGATAATAATTCTATCATAGCTGCAATGCTATCGGGTCGGGCTATGATTAGGTAATGTTGAAGTGTTTCCGGAAAATGTGGAGTAACTATATTTATTAGATCTTTTTCATCCAAGGGAGGGTCCAACATCTTCGATTTTCTCGCTATTCTCATAAAATAGTTTACCATGGATTCCTCCGATCTAGGATTAAATTTTCCATTGCTTAATTCAACTCTTATATTAGCCTGCCTACTAGCTCCCCAATATCTGGTTAAAAAGATGTTCCTAAAGGTCCTGTAGTCATTATTGTTACCCATAGAAAGGCCTAGCCAATTAGCAGCATTACCCTTTAGGCATTTTCTTACTATCACCATCTTGTACTCCTCTGGTATACGTTTCACCGTGAAGTACTCTTGTAACCCTTCTAAAAAGGCTTTAGGATCATCTGAATCTTCATTTTCAAAAACTGGAGGTGTCATTTCATTTAAGACATGGTTAGGCCAATGTAAATTTGAATTGTCACCTATCCCTGAGCTATTTCCGAGATCAGAATGGGAATTACTGTTACCCCTATTTTGCATCGAAATGTCAGCTGATACACCTGGTATCGCCTCGTTTCTTGCAACTTCATTACTAAGATTGTTGTGATTACATGCATTTTCATTTAATTTCAAATTTTCTAAGGCCTCTTTTACCTGAGTAATTTCTGTCACTACTCCTTTTATTTGGTCTGTAACATCCTCCAAATTTCTAGCCTGCCTTTCACTTTCTACATCAGATCTTTCCATTCTAACTTTACACCCCTGTAACTCTTCTCTAATTTCTTCCCTGTCTTTATCTAACCTTTGTACTACCTCTTCCCTTTGTTTGTCTAAACTATATGTTACTCTTTCCCTTTCTTTATCTAATTTTTCACTCACTTGTTGACCTAATTTCTTTTCAGAATTCTTTACTTCTTGCCTTATTGTCTCTAATTCTCCCTTAACCTGTTCTCTATTTTCTTTTACTTCACTACTGACTTTATTAATTTCCTCCCTAACTTCTTCCCTAAAGGTTTCTAAAGCTCTCTTCTGATTTTCCAATTGCATTCCCAATTCCTGTTGTCCCTTCTCTAATTTCTGTCCTAACTCTGTTCTTAATTCTTTACTAGTTTCATCTATCTTTTGACTTAACTCTGTACTCATCTTTTTCACTGTTCTTAATTCTTTACTAGTTTCATCTATTATCTTTTGACTTAACTCTGTTCTTAATTCTTTACTATTTTCATCTATCTTTTGACTTAACTCTGTACTCATCTTTTTCATTATCGTTTGAAACATATTCTCTATTTCTGACATAAATGCTGGCCTTTCTGAATTACTACTAAACATTTCTGAACTACCTCTAGGTGTTTCTCTAACGTTCTGATCTTCTAATTCTTGGCATATTCTGCTACCAATTACATTCTGATTAAATTCTTCCATCCTACTAACACTTTCCTGAATTTCCGGACTATTGAAACCTCTAAACTCACTATCACTGTCTTCCATTTCTAAGCTATTTACATGTGTTTTTCTACTCACCAAAATTTTCAGTATTTTCACTATTTCACTTTAACTGCACTTAAACTTGTTCACTACACGTTTCACAGATGTTGACGCGCTGGGCACCTTCTTGTCTGCTGGTTCGATGCTGGCTCGGTCGTCTTGGGGTTTGGTCCATTCTTTCGAAGCCACACGTTGGGAAGCCAATTTGAAGCTGTAATATAGCTTCCTGGTTATTGCCTCGCCATTTTAAGCTGAAGTCGTTGATGATGTGTTGCCCTTCGATGTAGCTCGCCTCGGCTAGTTCTGCATCAGATCTCTTTATCTCGGGTTTGCGTGAGTGTAAAGGACAACCCAAGAACAACTTTGCACATCAATTTATTTTATATAAAATATTTTCGGGAGATATGCCGATTCTATATGTGTATCTGTAGAAGCATCGCAATCACATCTGCGCAGCATGAACTGCACGAACTCCCGTACTGCTCTCTGGTTGAGTACTGACTAGACGCTTCTCTCTTACCCACGCCAAGAAGACCGTTCGCTTCCAATTTGAATGTCATGACGTCATCCAAGAAAGCCTCGTATCCAAAATGTTATTTCCTTTTCCCGCAATTTAGAAATGTCCCTTTCTATTATAACATGTTCTTTTAGGAATTTCAAATATATAATTACTTTTTTAGGATTAAACGATGTTTACTTTATATTTTATTAGATATATCGCGCGACTTTTAAGGTTTGTAGAACTGACTTTCGAACGTGAATTTTAAACTATGTGGTATGACGTCATGACTCGTTAATTTCAAACCAATAATGCGTTTATTCTACAAATTTAACGACTATCATTTACTCATATCTTGCTCACCTTACAACACTTCCTGCTATATTATCTATTTATGTTATTACTCAATATTTATTGCAAATCTCATATCCGGCAATTAAATTAAAACGTATCTTTTTCAAAAGCCCATTCGATCGGAAATCTAAATTTCGGTATCAATAACAAGGAATATCTCCGAAATTGTTCACTCTACAAAAAATGTATTTGCACATAAATTGTGTTTTAGCAAGATCTACATTTTTGTATAGTAAGATTTTGGGTTATCCTGTAGGAGTGCGGCGTCACGTGATCGATAGGCAGCTTTGTTGTGACTGAAGTGTTCTTATGACGTACATTTCCTTTAACTCGGTGACGTATGTGTTGCCAACGCTGGAAGATTGAAATCTGCAGAAGCATATGAATGTTGCCAACCAACTTGTTAACGTTATTTGTTGTTATTTAGAGTTAACAAAATGTATAATGTCAACTATAATATAATGTAAATTCTAGTGTGTAAGCCGGGCCCTATGTACCGGCACCAGGACAATGCTCAAATAAACAAACTTGAACTTGTTGCGCATTTTCACAGATGACTACACTAATCAAAGGTACGAAAATCCTTATTTGAGTTTGTATAATAAGGTAATTTTATCTCAGATTACACAATATTACAACAATAATAATGATAATAATAAATAATAATTAACTAATTAATAATACTAATATTGAGGTTGTATAATAGAGTAATTTTATTACAGATTATGCAGTATTAACAATAATAATAACAATAATAATAATAATAATTAATAATAATGTTGAGGTTGTATAATACAATAATTTTATTACAGATTACGCAGCATTAACAACAATAATAAATAATAGTAGTTCATTGTATTGGCTATTTTGTGATGCGTGGTTGGTAGTTTTAGCGAGTTGTACAATGTTAAGTTGGCAACAGATATTTCTGCCTTGCAGTGCTATCTTCTTCCGTTGTAGGTCCGTGACATTGTAGAACTGTCAGTGAACCACGTGACGCCGCACTCCTACAGTTATACCAGATTTTGTCTATCTCTTATGGTTTATGAGTTATGCAAAAGTCACCCAGAGTAAACAGGACTACATAGGCTATAACCAGAAAATTCAAAATATACATTTCTTCTTCTTCTTCTTCCTCTTTCCCTTCTACCTTTACAGCGTAGGGGTGGCTCCGTAAATCCATCTTCTCCAGTCGTTCCTATCCCTCATCATTCTCTTCATTTCTTCCATTGTCTTGTTCCTTTTTCTTCCAATCTTTTCCATTCTGTCCTCAAACATTATCCGGGGTCTTCCTACTCCTCTCCTTCCTTGTACCCTTACTTCTAGCATCTGTTTAACTTTACTATCCTCTGCCATTCTAAATGCATGTCCCCACCATTTCAATTGTTTTTGTTCAATTTTCTCCTCCAGTGATCCTTGACCTACTTCTCTGATCCTCTCATTTCTTATCCTATCCCTCCTGGTTTTATTTACAGCTTTTCTTAAGTATTTCATTTCACTGGATTGTATTTTACTTATTTGCTTATCTTGCAGTGGAATGCTTTCTATTCCATATGTAAGCGTAGGGACCAATACCGATTGATATAACTGCATTTTTGTTTTTAGTGCTACTTCTTTCTTTCCAAGGATAGTTTTGTTAAATTGGTAATACATCTTATTTGCCTTCCTTTTCCTATTTAGTATTTCTTCATCCCATCGTCCATCACTCGTAAAGATCGTTCCTAAATACTCGTACATATCCACCTGTTCTATTTTCTCATTCTTATGTTTAATAGATATTTCCTGTCCAAGTTCTTTTGAAATACACATTACTTTACTTTTCTTAGTATTTATTTCCATTCCCTTTCTTCCGAGTTCCTCTCCCCATTCTATCATGCATCTCTGTAATTTTTCCTCATTTTCTGCTATTAATATTATGTCGTCTGCATATATCAGTGACTGTATTTGAATCAGTCTCATATTCCAATATCCTATTTGTGTTCTTGGTGTCCTCCTTTTACATATTTTTATTATTTCATCCATAAAATTAATGAAAAGTAATGGGCTGAGGCTATCTCCCTGCTTGATTCCTTTTTCCATATTAAATTCCTTAGATGTTTCTCCTTCTATTCTGACTATCCCCTTTGATCCATCATATACACTTTGGATTGCTGTAATTAGCTGTTTCGGTACGTTTTTCTTTATCAGAGCTTCCCATAGATGTTTTCTGGGCACCGAATCGAAGGCTGCCTTTAGATCTAAAAATGCTAGACATATTTGTTTGTTTTTATCCATTAATTTCCCAATCATTGTCCTTAGTGTGAAAATATGATCTTGGGTTTGTCTATTAGGTCTAAAACCTGCTTGCTCTTCTTCCAGCTCACCTTCTATAATATTTCTTAATTTCCTTTCTAATATTCTTGTATATAATTTATATACAACAGAGGATAAACATATTGCTCTATAATTATTACAGTCTTTATTATCTCCTTTTTTGTGTATTGGTATTATAATGTTCTTTTTCCATTCTTCAGGGATGTTATTATTTATCCATATTCTCTTAAATATTTTTGTTAATATTTTTATCATGCTTGGTCCTCCATATTTTATAAACTCAGGTGCTATTTCGTCAATTCCAGCCGCTTTCCCCACTCTTATTCTCCTTATTGCCTCTGTTACTTCATCTTCCGTGATTGTATCAGTGCCTTCTTCTTCTTCAATCCTTATCTCATTTTGTTCACTTTGCTCTGTTATTGTATTTCCAAACTTCTTTCCATAGTATTTCCTCCATTCTTCTAATATATTCTTCCTGCCTATAATTAATTCATTTTCTTCGTTTCTTAGGTTTGTTGCTGGTTTTCCATGTATTCCTTTCAATCCTTTAACTATATTCCAAAATTTTTTCTTGTGTTCTATAAAGTTATGTTCAATTTCATTTCCAAAATTTTCCCATGACGTTTGTTTTGCTTCCCTGACGGCCATTTTACTCTCATTTCGTTTTTGTACATAGTTTGTTCTATCCATTTCCGCTTTAGATATTAAGTATCTTCTCCAGGCTGCTTTTTTCTCTTTCACTTTTGCTTTTACCAAAATATACATTTCATTTGTCATAAAAATATCTTAAACATATGGTCATTTTAATCAAAATCGTTAGAGCCATTTTCAAGAAAATCAAAATTTTTGAAAAAATTTTCCATGTAAAGGGTAGTTTAGGGAAGACAATTTTCTACCAAATCTTTTGTGTCGCATCCCTGAAAGACATTAAACTTAAATACCAACTTTGGTTTTTAACCGACTTTTCGTTTTTCAGTTATTCTGTCCATCGACTGACAGACACACATACACACCCAAACCTTTTAATAAAAATGCTCTTTTTTTTATTCAGGGGATCTCAAAACATATTTCCAGTGAAATCTCGAAATTGAATTTTTGGATGGAATACACTCCTCTACTTACTAGTAGAAAAAGTAAACATTACTCAAAAAAACAAAGAATGACAAACTGTGTGTGTGTGTGTGTGTGTGTGTGGGTGGGTGCGTGTGTGTGTGTGTGTGTGTGTGTGTGTGTGTGTGTGCGCGTGCGTGCGTGCGTGCGTGCGTGCGTGTGTGTGTAATGCTATTGTACCTACAAAGAAATATGCAACAAAACAATTTCTGCAAATGTTTAACTCAATCAGCATTAAGAAGTTAGAAGAATAAATGCTTATAAGAATAATCTGTGCAGCACATCAGATTGCTTTTATGTTTTCTCAAATGAAAAGCTCACATTGTATATCTTATCCCAACTTAGCTCTGCCTGTTATGCTATACAAGCACTGGTAAATGTGAGTTCTAGACATGCTTAAATTAGTATACTACGCATATTTTAATTCTTTCATGGATTTTCAAGAAGGTTATAAGAATTATTTGCAACACCCATAGCAGATACTCATGCAAAGAACCTTTCAGAAGACTGAAGATACTCACTTAACCCTGCAGGTATATATTCTTGATCCTAAAATTCTTTATAAGCAATTGAGCCACATTTATAACAAACAATAGCATTCGTAAAATAAACAGAGGGCAACAGAGCAACATCCATCATCCCAGTACAAAACTTTCTTGCTTCCAGAAAGGTGTACATTATGAAACCATAAAAATATTAAATGTTCTTCCTAATTATTAACTAAGTTTATCTCTTCGGTGGTCTGTAGGCACAGCCTACAAGCCTGGAAAAAACAATGCCAGCCGTGAAAGCCTAAGTTTATACATTCTTCCTAATGATTTTAAGGGAAAGGTTGACAATTTCAATGCTTTTAAAATTGCTGTTAAAGAGTACATATGCCCAAAATCATTTTATTCTGTACAAGGTTATCCTGTTAATGATTATGTAACTTCTAAGTAGTTTCTAGCTGCTTTAGTGACAAATTATTGTCAATTACATTGATGCCTGCTTGAAAGCTACTTAAATGTATGTGTGTTGCACAACTGACAAAAGATGTCATGCAATGCTAATTAAATAACAAAATAATGAGATGTGACAGGAAAAGCCTAGTGAAAGTTATGTCATATGCACTTGCTGAACACAATCCAATCCAATCTAATCTCCCTCTACTACTTAACTCCAAGTAGATGGATTTCTTTACCCTCCATAGAACATCTTTCACTTCTACTCAGTGTTGTCGCCTTTATAAAACCTATAATTAGTTTTATTCTGATTCGCTTTTAATCCCCACATCTTACAACATCTGTATGTATATATAGGTAATATTGTAGCTAATGAAGCCCATGTAATTATTGCAATTACCAAAATGGCAAATAAAATACAAATAGCTAATAAAACATCCTCTACACAACATACAAGAATTTCACCCAGAAAACAAATGTGGGATGTAAACATTGTGTAATACAGATGAGACAGGGTATTGTAAGACCCCAAAAGAAAATCATTTATGTGAATATTTGTTAAGAGTGTAATTTGTTTTTGGTGTTGGTACGAGTTGGTTGAGTGACGAAAACGTGTTGCTATTGTTCATTGTTACAAACAATTAAGTTTGTTTAAAGACGTCATAAATATTTCCATATTTAAATTTAATATATATGTATAAATAAAAGAATTATGTGTATTCAATATTGAAAGCGAAGGAAGAATAGCTAAAGATCGCTTCCCTAACAATACAGGAACTATTTGATGAACGCATACGCGGATGTAGACAAAATGAAGGTAGCATCATGTGAAGAGGCACCAATTGTTTAGTTAATAGCGTCCGTGTCTTTGGTATGAAAAGACGTGTTTTTATAGTGCTCTTGGATGTGAGTAGAAAATTGACTAAACTTTCATGAAGCTTTTGTTCTTAAGTTGTTAAAAAACTGGAAAGACTATCAATATAATATAAATTGGTGCGACGAAAGTGTAAAGATGAGAAAAAGTGTTAATAAAGTAATATAGTGAAATAAACATCAAATGTTTGTTCGTTCCATCTAGTACCACGACCTGGGGTAGAAAAAGAATCTCATAGCTCAGCGCATACAAAGCAAATATTATAAAAACAGCACCACAGATAATGTACTGATTTATTAGTTATAGCTAATGAAGCCCATGTAATTAATGTAATTGCCAAAATGGTGAATAAATAAATAAATAAAATAAATCTACCATACCTTATTGAATAGCTGTTCATCTTGAATAGCTCTGCCATCTCTTATAGTAACCATAACATTGTTCCTCCAGTGATCTAAATTGTGTAGATACTGTTTTAGGACAGAATGAATTCTCTTTGTCCGTGATTCTGTTACATCATTGCACACAAGTTGTTCTGAAAAAAAAAAAAGTTTATTGTTGAGATGTTATTAGCACCGTGTTAGAAAGAATTAAGATACAAAGCAAAATATGATGTTATCTAATGCTGGATATCTGACAATGAAGTCATTAATCCTCTTGCTCTCCAATATTTTTCACTGATGGATGGGGTGCTAGAAGTGGCTGGACATATTTGAAGGTGGTCTCGATCCATTTCCTCTTGCAGATCACATAGAGGACAGAGTGGTGAAGAATATATCGCAATTCTGTTTAAATGTTTTGCCAGACAATCGTGTCCTGTAATCAACCTGAAGGTTGCAACTGCCGTTTTTCGAAGGTACTCAGGAATTACTGTTTGAATGTTTGGTAGTTCCCATTTTTTATTTTTTTATTTTTCATAGTAATATTTTGCAATAATTTTTTTCAATTCAAAGTTGACCAATCTTTTAGCTGCATAAAATGGTAGATTAACTATAGATTCTTTTACACTGCTGGTACCTTTTTTTGCAACCCCACGTCACACACAACGTAACCACACACCACCCTCACCCATCACGCCCCACCAAACACCCCCTCACATTACGCCATCTCACACATTACACCCCACCTAACACATCACGCCACCACACACCCACCCTCACCCATCGCACCCCACCAAACACACACCTCACACATCATGCCACCACACAACCCAATTCACACTTTACGCCACCACACAACCCACCTCACATATTACACCAACACACCCCACATCAAACATTATGCTGCCACACACCCCACCTCACTCATTACGCCACCACACCCCACCTCACACATTGTGCCATCTCACACATTACACCATCAAACCCCACATCACATTATGCCCCACCACACAGCCCACCTCACATTACACCACCACACAACCCATCTCACATTATGCCACCACACAACTTACCTCAAACCCCATCACACATTAAGCCACCACACAAACCACCTCTCATTATGCCATCTCACATTACACCATCACACATTATGCCACCACAAACCACACCTTACACATTACGCCACCACACACTCTACCTTGAACATTACCTCACCTCCCAAATCATGCCACCAGACACCCCACCTCGCACATTACGCCACCACACTACCCACCTCAAACATTACGCCATCACACCCCACATTATGCCACCACACATCCCCTCAAATTATGCCAGCCCACACCCCACCTCACATTATGCCATCACACACCCGATCCTCACACATTACGTCACCAGACACCCCACCTCACACATTACGCCACCACACACCCCATCACACATGCAACCACACAACCTACCTCACTCATGCCATCTCACACATTGCGCCATCGCACCCCACATTATGCCACCACACATCCCACCTCACATTATGCAACCACACATCCCACCTCACATTATGCAACCACACATCCCACCTCACACATTACACCACCACATACTCCACCTCACACATCATGCCACCAGAACCCCCACCTCACACATTACGCCACTACACTATCCACCTCAAACATTACGTCATCTTACACATGCCATCACACCCCACATTATGCGACCACAGCCCCTCACTTTATGCCAGCCCATGCCCCACCTCACATTATGCCACCACACATCCCACCTCACACATTACGCCACCACACAACCCACCTCACACATTATGCCACCACACACCCCACCTCACACATGCCACCACACTCAACCTCACATTATGCTACCACACACCCCGCCTCACATTGCCCCATGCTCACCCCACCATACACCTCATCACACACACACCACCATTCTACCACATCCAACCACACTCCACACACACTATGCTGTCACACCCTGCTACACACCACCCCTCCACCCACATCATGTCACCACACACCTCACCACATCCATCACGCCACCACACACCTAATCATACCCATCGTGCCACCACACATCCCATCAAATGCACCATGACTGCAAATCATGCCACCACACACTATGCCATCACACCCCACCCAGGCAGATGCTCAAGCAGAGGGTCTGTGGGTCAAATATGAGCTTGTTGCAATATAACACTGAAAGTGAACAACAATAATATGGAAGTGGTATTGTAGAGGACTCAGGGGTCTCTGTCTAGGGGATATGTGAATGGCGACCAAAAGGTACCCACGCTGAGCAAAACATTACTTCCACTTACTGGTGTTTTGCTCCTCACTGTAACTTTTCTATCTGACCTTACCTTGGTCATCTCTTGTTCTCTTCCCACCCCGATGCTATTAGGGTTCCCGAGGGCTAGCGAGTATTTATTTTTCCAACCTCTCCATTTCTCTATAAAATATTAACTCCTAACATGCTGACCTGTCATGGCATCCTCTGATTGGTAATCAGAGGATATGGTCGGTGAATTTATTTTGATAACTCTCCCGGTCAGGTCGGTGAGACCCTTAAACCAACGACAGGTGTAGTCCTCCAGACATTCTGAGGGTTCTGAGAGAGTGATGCGACCGCCAAAACATAAAAATAAAAATAAAAAAGCGGTTACTATTACTGCTATTGCTCTCTTCAATAACAAAGCAGAATATAAATTACCTGTACATAATGTCTGAAGCATTGCCAATGTTTTCCCTCCAGGAGCAGCACACATGTCCAGAACACGGTCTCCTGACTTTAAATCTAATGCAAACACAGGCAGCAGTGATCCACCATCCATCAAATAGTAATCTGAAAATAAACAATATGAAAAGGTGTCTTAAAGTACAGTCTATTCACATTCTTTTCAGCCACCAGGTGGGGCAAGGGAGGGAAGGACCGGTCCGTGCAGCAAGCGGTACGTGGTGGCACACACAGAACGTATGTAAACAGTGTAAGCGACGTTGTACGTTCTACTCTCTATTACAAGTTAACTGTAACAACAGTAGTATACCTGCAGAAATTTATACAAGAAATACGTACATAATAAACAGAAAATGCATGCTGTTGATGAATTAGCTCCTATGCATGGCCTTGTCGTTATACTGCTCCCTTATCATTGCACTTTGATTCCCATTGAATATCGTCAGAACTAAAAAGAAATATTGCAGCCACTAATATCTTTGAAAGAAAAAATATTACTGAAATTTGAGCCTTAGTTCAAAGTACTATAAAGGACACTGAAAACAAGAATTGTTGGCTTGGTTGGCTGGTTTGGTTTAAGGGCGCTCAACTTTGAGGTCATCAGCGCATTGTTGGCTTAATTACATATGCCATATTGAAGAACTAGAAAACAAATATTGTTCCACAGAAAACAGCTAGGCCCTGCTAATTGATTTACAAGACAATGATGACAATACATTTTCAGAGGCTGACCATTAATGTTACATTAATTTCATGATGTACTTGTACAATAAAATATTATGTATATTTAACTGTTTCATTTATTCTTCATGTTTGCAAATTACTGCATGTCCCAGTTATCTTCTCTAGCCTATAGGTACATGTTTCTTAATTACAATCACATTAAAGCAATTTTCAGTCAAATAAATACTATAAACAAATATATCTAGGAGTTATTTCTGCACTGTTATGCTGTGGTCTGCTGGAGTTTAAGTATCCAGACGTTTCATCTACAACTACGGCAGACATCTTCAGTGGCACGATCGTAGTCTCCTCGGAGAAGTTAAAGTGGCATCTGAGGTGTGGACTGTCTGAGCTAGTGTATTTATCCCTCAAGTGGCCTCTGCTGATTGGTCCAGATGGCGTACAGCATGAGGGAGGGGTGGCTTCATCCAAGGTGTTTCCTCCTGATTGTTTCACTTGAATTTCTCCTGTTTTTTGCCGTTTCTTGCCTTCAATGGCAGGGTACCAGTTGCTGTTAAGTTTCAAAGCCTCTTCTTTCTTACTGAAATTGTGGGGGTGTTAATTTCAATAGCTTCATGTTGTAGCCGGGCATGGTAGTGTATTGTGGATGATTGAATGTTTGTGTCCCGGAACTCAATTATATGTTCGCCCTCCGCTTCAATGGAGTGTTGGCCAATTGCAGACTTATCCGTTTAACCCAAGCGGCAGCTTCTTTAGTGTTTGGTGAGTCTGGTGTTGATGCTATGAAAGCTATTGAAATTTATAAACATCCCCACAATTTCAATAAAAAAGAAGAGGTTTTGAAACATAACAGCAACTGGTATCCTGTCATTGAAGGCAACAAACGGCAAAAAACAGGAGAAATTCAAGTGAACCAATCAGGAGGAAACAACACCTTGGATGAAGCCCACCCCTCCCTTTTACTGTATGCCATCCGGACCAATCAGTGGAGGGCACTCGAGGGATAAATACAGTAGCTCAGACAGTCCACACTTCTCCGAGGAGACTACGATCCACCACTGAAGATGTCCGCCACAGTTGTGGATGAAACGTCTGGATACTTAAACTCCAGCAGACCACGGCATAACAGCCCGGAAATAACTCCTAGTTATATGGACTCCGGCCGTGCAAGTTTACGTTCTCTCATGACTGTAAACAAAGTTTGCGATCATGTTGCATAATGAGGGAATATTGTGACACTGATATTTCAACTGCTCACTCCTGGCACACAACACCATGTACCTTAACTGAGGTAGTGGGAAGGTTAGGGTAGCCTAACCCCTTCCCCCTTCTTCAAGCCCTGGCCAAAAAGAACAAGAATGGACTGTAAAGGTGAAATACTAGCAAATGTGGAAATAAGCTTGAAAGGTGAGAGAAGTTTCCTCAGAATATACTGGAAAGTAAACCCAGGATGAAAAATCCAGTTTCATGGCTGAAACTGGATAGTTGAACTGCCGATCTACACTTTTTGCGTGGTTGCTCTCACCAACTGAGCTACCATGGCAACAAGCCAGAGTGACATTAAATTCCCCAACTGAACTGCATTTTCCCTGATGAACCACACGGAGATCTCAATTCATATTAGAGATAGCACACCTCAATGGTGACTAACAAAGTTCCATCGTGTTTAACCATTATTAGGTCAATGTTAACTATCACTTTGTCTGCAGCATGGCAAAATGTAACTCTAACATTGAACCTAAAAATAAAAGCACTGCAAGATAAAGCTAGATACACAAACGCTGATAAGTGAAAAACAATATGTTCTCATTCTGGACATTGGCAAGGTATACATGTTGACCACGTAGTACCTACAATGGCACAACCATTCCCTCCAAACAGGTGCCAACAGAGTAATACATGTTTTCTGTTTTATATACATTGTCATATAATGTTAGAAGGAGCTGGTATAAAATGCTGCTGTTTATAATAGGCACATAAAAATATGGTGCTCTCTAAAAAGCAGTTACTATTACTGCTGTTGCTCTCTTCAATATCATCAGTGAAAAATATTGGAGAGCAAGAGGATTAATGACTTCATTGTCAGAAATCCAGCATTAGCTAACAACAACAACATAATAGGCACAGCTTATTGAGATACCCCAAAAGACAACCTTGATATTTTTTCCCCATTATGGTGTAGTGTGGTTATATTTGGTGATATTCCATCTGTTAGGTTGCATTAGTGCCGCCAACTGTTTGTACCATATAACCACAGTAAAGCTATGGCAATAGCTGGTGTTATTGCACCTGTAATGTTGCCACAGAGGCCCTTGTTTATGAACACGTTGCAAAGAGGCCAATTGATCGATTTCAAAACAAGATTCTGTTTAGATGCTGTATTAATTAATTTGTGGATGAAATGCTGGTGTTTGCGTAATTTTGTCTTGAATTCTTTTAGAGCATTATATGCAGTTACAGTTACTGTTATTTTTATGTTAACTACACACTAGTGCATTAAATATATATTACGATATTTAGCGTTCGGAAGTGGTTTTATGTAAAAGTGTTGTTGCAGAACAAGATTTGCCAAAGGTGAGTACGTTCTTGTGTTCTGTGGTAATTCTGTTCATGCACTATTATCATTTGAAAGCACATTACTTTAACCCTGTGATATTTGAGGTACTTTTGTCTCCTATTTAGTGCAATGTAGGCCATATTGAACTCTTGGGAACTGCCATTAAGCTATGTCCCCTATATTTCACTCCCTACTCTCACCTGCTTTCTTGGCTAAAGCTTGACACATACTCTCTATATTGGGGATATAAGAGGGCAATTCAAAAAGTAACAGCAAATTATTAAATGTAATTAACACTTCATGCATTTGGAACTCCCAGGAAGTGAAGATGCATGCTTTGAGAACGTTCTGAAATATTCTAACAGATGGAATGATAAGCTGAATAACAAAGGCAGTTGAAACAAAACAGCCACAACCCTAGTTGTGTGCACTATAGAAGAACAGCAAAGAGTACTGCACTTTGTGGTTGGAGGGTGTCAAACCTTGACAAATCCATAGAAGGATGTTGGCAAAGTATGGAGATAGCTGCATATGTGAGAGAAAAGTGTACATATGTCAGCCACAGATGAGCAATGATCTGATCGTCCCAATACAGCCGTTACTGACGAGAATGTAGAACATGCTGATGCCATGATTCGTGAGGACTTGTGTATTTCTGCAGCAGCTTTAGCCAGGGAAGTGTCAGATACCATTATTAATGAGGTTATCAAGTACCGTTTTTTATGTGTACGATGGGTGCCTAGGATGCTCACTGGTGAACACAAGATGATGCACTTTCAGGCTGCCACATAATTTCTGGCATGATATTGCGCTGAAGGACAAGAATCTCTGATGTGTAGCATCAGACGAAACCTGAGTGAATCACTATGAACCAAAAAGCAAAAGAGAGTCTTCAGAATGGTTACACACGTCTTCTCCAGTCAAGAAGAAATTCAAGTCTCAGCCCTCTGTCGGGAAAGTCCTTTTCATCCTCTTCTGGGATATAAATGGACTGATTTTGGAGCACTATCAGCAAAGGCGTGAAACAGTGAACAGTACCTGCTACAGCACCATGTTGGAGAATGAGCCAAAGTCAGCAATACGGAACTGCAGCAGAGGACTTCCATCTAGAAGGGCTCTCATCCTTCATGGTAACGTACACTCCCACAACAGTGTTGCAAATCTTGCTGTCATTTGAAGACTGAGATTTCTGGTCTTATAGCATACCCCATACAGCCCTCATCTCGCTCCTTCAGATTACCATGTGTTTGGACCCTTGATGAACACTCTTTGAGGATGACGTTTGAAAGTGATGATGAGTTTAAAGAGGTGGTGCACTGCTGGTTGTGGACATGACCGAAAACCTTTTATCCTAATGAAACAGAGAAGTTGGTGAAACGGTATGAGAAGTGTATCGAAAAGGAGAGGTTATGTTGAAAAATGTCATCTTGTTTGTATCTGTAAGTGAAATATATGCTTTGCAAAAAACAGTTTACTTTTTGAATCATCCAGATATATATAAATTAGTACTGGGTAGGGAAAGTTGTCCAAGTTGTGCACGTTATATTCTTCTTTACAGTAAATGTAAAACTCGTTTTTATCACATCATGAACATCCAATATATCAATTATCCTTTATTTTACATGGGCCCAACCCATCCTTAATCACACATGGTTGCAACTTATGGAGAGTTTGAACCTAGCAACGAAACTGTGGCCAGTAGGACTTACTGTGATTGTATATCATAATTACATGTACAATGCAATATCTTTATGCCATAAAAATTTAAATTATGATGCAAATTTCATTCATATTTTCAGCATTTTACAATGCACATACCAACCACGGGCAGCTAATAGTACCGGCAAACACAATACAAGATGTAATACAAATTTTACACTTAAAACTCACCTAAAACTCCTGTTAACATACGCTTAGGCGATGGAAATGAAGATATATTCCCCCGTTCAAATGTCAGTACCTAAACAGAAAGGTAGTTAACACATATGATAAAGGCATTAAAATTCCTTCTGTCCAAACACATTAGCACTTAATACCAAGAAGCATTAAACAGCTCAAGTGAAACAGTTATCCTGAATTTAATAACTTTTATTGTCTGTAAAAGCTTTTTATTGCAGTTGTTTCTGTTTTAAATTTTATACAGAGTTGTACGAGGGTTGTCCATAAAATAAGGTTCTCAAGGATCTGCAGTCACGAGGAATGCTGTTACAGGAGATCTGGCAACACTGGTGTGTAGCTTGGTTCTCCCACTCCCAGTCCCCTGTCCTGCGAGCTGTTTGCAACACTCAGTCTTTGCTTGGCAGCTGTTAGAAATGGAGCTTCCACTTGCTTCTCCCACCAGGGGTGAATTACGCTATGTGATGCATTTTTTGTGTGCAAAAAGACTGCACTGGTGGACATTCATTCCCAACTGTGTGAAGTGTATGATGAGCAGTGTATGAGCCTACAACATGTGCACAAATAGTCCAAAGAATTCAAAGATGGATGTACAGACGTCCATGACGACCAGTGTTCTGGACGACCATCAATTTCAGATGAAATGATTGTGAAAGTGGAAGAAGCAAAGCTGAAAGATCAAAGGGTGACGGTTCGGGAGATCTACAAGATGGTCCCTGATGTCAGCAAGACCTACATTCACGAAATTTTGACAGATCATTTAGGATATACCAAGGTGGGTCCTGAGAATGCTTACGAAGGACCACGGACGAAAACGTGTTAAAGTGGGCTGCAAATTTCTTCAGGCCTATGACCAATTTCATCAACAAATTTGGATGGGATACTGTTGAACACCCTCCTTACAGCCCAGACCTAGCCCCAAGTGACTACCATCTCTTCCCTGACTTGAAGAAACATCTGGGTGGGACATATTTCAGAATTGGAGAGGAACTGAAAGAAACTGTTTTAAGCTATCTTCGTCACACGATGGGAGAGTTCTGTGATGCAGGTATACAAAAGATGGTACACCACATGCAAAAATGCATTGATCAAAACAGCTATTATGTCAAAAAATAGGAAAAAGTCTAAGCTTTCCAAAAATGTATTATTCCATGTCAATAAATATGTTTTTGATTGTGAAAAAAAATTGAAACCTTATTTTATGGACAACCCTCGTTTTATCTTATTGTCGGTTGAGTTATTGTCCGGTTGATAATGGAGGAAAGTTACCTTCGAAACGCATCCTGGAAAAATATGTTGTAAGTGTTGTTCAGTGTTATTAATTAACTCACCTTTTAAATTAAATTAAACCCTCATATTACTTGAATTATCTAACAGTTAATGACAGGTTTCTCTTGAGTGATGTGACAGACTGGCTTGCTGTTCATCTCCTAGATAACCCCTAGTGCAACAGTCCTTTACAGACCAAGGCTTGCCAACTGATCACTGCGTCCTCCACCTCTGCCCACTACAGGCATCATGAGTATGGTGCAGAACTGGAGGGTGGGATATGGTCAACACACCGGGCCCTCCCAGCCAATTATGCAGCCTTCACAACCTGAATTTGCTACTTCTTTATCAAATAGCTCCTCAACTGTCCCCTCTGAGATCTAACGAGACTGAGTGAGTACACCCCGTGCCAGACCTCCCAGCGGACAAAATATCCACATGCACTGCCAGGGATCGAACCTTGGTCCTCCGCTCCAGAGGCAGTCTCCTCTTCTAGATGATAATGTTAACAATGTTAATATATGTTATAATATAACAATAATTTATTTTATTGTCATTAAGTTACACAGTAATCAACAAGTCAGTACAGTACAAATTTACAATTTTTAACTACATTACAATTATTAAGTACTTATTTACATAATAAACACTATAATACACTATTGTTTATTTATGCCAACAAACTTACTGTTGGTGTTTTTAAACACACAAGCCGTGTGTGGGCAAAGTTTGAGAGGTAGAACTGGAACTTAAAAATTCAATGCCACAGCCGGGATTTGAACTACAGACCTTCCACTTACACGGCAGCTGCTCTAACCATTGAGCTACTGTGACAATCTGCCAGAATTCAATGCCATTCTGGCAGATTGTCACAGTAGCTCAATGGTTAGAGCAGCCACCTGGTAAGCGGAAGGTCTGTGGTTCAAATCCCAGCTGTGGCATTGAATTTTTAAGTTCCAGTTCTACCTCTCAAACTATAATACACATTTCAATACAATTGATTTGATTAATTAAACTATTAAATTAATTGTATATATTTTGTATAAAATGTTATTGTTACTTAAGATGTTAGAAATGATGCCCAGAAACATGGCACCTGTTAAACACATTATTGAATACTTGTGTACCCTAAATACTGGAAAACAGATACTGTCTTTTAATTCATTGAGCATATGGGGATTTATTACATAAACTTTACCTTTAAGTATTCCCTACAGATAATCACATGGATTTAGAAATAGAGAGTAATATTCTTCTTAAAAACAGCTTATTGTGTGATTTGCTTAAACTTGTTTCCACAACAGCCTCTATTTCATGTAACTTTTCCTCAGTTAAAGCTGTTAAAAAACTAAACCCTCACACAACAGCCCATGAAGGGCCAAGGCTTGCCACCCAACCACTGCATCCCCCACCTCTGCCCACTACAGGCACCATTGGTGGGGTGCAGTACTGGAGGGTGGGATGTGGTCAGTGCCCCAAGCCCTCCCAGCCAGTTATGCAGCCTTCGTGACCTGGGTCGCTACTTCTCCATCTCAATTGGTCCCAGTTAAAGCTGTTGGCTGTCTAATATACATGCTTAGGCTTTCACGTCCAGTGTTAATCCAATAGAATGTCGTTTCCGGGCTTGTAGGCCGTACTCCAGTCGATGAATAAATATCTCATGTTTCACCCAAGACTGCACAGGGCATCTTCAGAGAGTGACTCTTGACTGGTTAACAACTAGTGGATGTTGGCTGTCTATATTTCTTTGTGTGTAACACACATTCAGTCTATCTAACAAGTTTGTTAGGAACAGTGGAATTTCTGTGTACATTCAAGCTGAAAGTCTCACTGAACAAAACTTAACATAATACATGTTGTTCTGCAGTATAAACCATCACTGCTACACATAACATTAGTGTACTATGCCAAACAATTGTGCTAGATTATCAGAATAAGGTCATTCAACCCAAATATTGCCAGCTGTGTCATTCAAGATAAACACAGGTAAATACTATCAAAGAATTATTATTTATTTATGCCAACAAACTTACTGTTGGTGTTTTTAAACACACAAGCCGTGTGTGGGCAAAGTTTAAGAGGTAGAACTGGAACTTAAAAATTCAATGCCACAACTGGGATTTGAACCACAGACCTTCCACTTGCCGGGCGGACGCTCTAACCACTGAGCTATTGTGACAAACTGCCAGTCTGTGGTTCAAATCCGAGTTGTGGCATTGAATTTTTATGTTCCAGTTCTACCTCTTAAACTATCAAAGAAGTTAACACAGTCAAAGTATTTTATTTTTCTGCAGTTGATGTATTCTGCATGCAGAAACTGACTATATAGTGCAGACATCCTAGATGTACAATCAAATGCACAGAAACATGCCCATGTTTAATAGTGTCTTTCTTCATTTAATGTTGGCAGAATCTCCTCACCATTCATGTTCCACACCAGTCTGGGTGAACCAATCTCTTATAGGTTTGAATTCAATTTTGACACATGCATTAGCCAATGATAAAGGTTCGGATGACCATGCATCCTCTTTTCTAGGGCAAAAAAGCAGTTCAGACGAATTTTCAGGAAGTTTAGCAAATGTCTTCTTTTTTTGTAGCTAGGAATAAAAATTGAATTTATATGATCTTCCCTTATAGTGATTGAAATAATCAAGTATCGGCAAAATACAAACTAAAGCAAAGATGTATCATAACTGTAGTGTTTTTCGCTACTCCTTGGTCATTGCGTTCTGCTTGATAGTAATGTGTTTACTGCATTTGTGCTTTAGGAAAGGGTAGAATGAGACTAAAAAATTCAATGCCGTAGCCGGGATTTGAACCACAGAACCATTTGATATACTGGTTACCATCTGGCCACTCAAACCATTGAACTACCATGGCCAACATTCCGATGACATTAAATTCTCCAACTCACTCGCATTTTTCCTGGTAAACCACATACGGAGATCTCAATTCATATGAGATAATATACTATAATGGCAACTTACAAAGATGTAAGTCACCATTAAGGATTGTTATCACAAATGAATTGAGATCTCCTTGTGTGGTTTACTGGGAAAAATGTGAGTGAGTTGGAGAGTTTAATGTTGTGTTGGCACACTGGCCATAATAGCTTAGTGGCTAGAGCAGCTGGATGGTAATTGGTAGATCCATGGTTTCAAAACCGGCTATGGCATTGAGTTTTTCACTCTTATTATACTCTTTCCAATCCTGTCCTGCATCCGGCTATTGTTTGGAAGAACAATTAATTGAATTGTGCTATTGCTCTGTGACAAGTTTCCTGTGTCTCTAACCTCCTGTTCCAAGCTGTTGAAAATAGCAAAATTCCTTTCAGTATCCCTAGTCACAATGCAAATGTGGAAAGTTATTTTCTAACTTTGTTGCAGACGACCATCCAAAGCTTTGGCCAGTATAGGGCAGTTTGTGGCTGAGCTGTTTTTAACGGCTTGAGCATTTAACATTTAAATGCTGTATGTGTGTGTGTGTGTGTGTGTGTGTGTGTGTGTGTGTGTGTGTGCGCACACGTGCGTGCAAGGTGAACACCCAAGCTGCAAAGAAATCAAACCTCTCTGTCAGCCTTTCTATTTACACCTTAGAATAAATATACAGCGGAGATTTATGGTAGAGCCATGTAGCTAAGAGGTTCACACTTTTTTGTTTTAGCTATCAGAAAAGCACATTTGAAACTGTTATATCTCAGTTCTAACCATGGCTTCGATTAGCAATGTAGCTAACAAATTAGCTCGTGTAGGCTTCAGAAATTACTTCGGATAATGTGGAGGACCTTTTGCTATATGACAGTGACTTTGATATTGACAGTGAGTTTTCAGATTTTGAGGGGGGCGTTGAGGATATAGGTAGCAGTGAGGAAGAAAATTACTCTCTTCCTTCAGGTGTTTGTGAGGAAGCAACATTGTGGGGTAGTCAAAATGACTCTAAAACAACTAGACATATCTTCACAAGCACAGCCTCTGGTGTACAACCCCAGGCTCAGCTGACTTCTGACAGCCAACCAATTGACATTTTCACACATTTTTTTTACCACTGACTTAATATCTCTCATTGTTAAGAAACAAATACATATGTGAGTAAGGTCTTATGAAGACTTGATTTCTAAAGGCAATTTATGGCCTAAGAGTAGAATTCACAAGTGGACAGAAGTAACACTGAATGAGATTTACAGGCTAACTGGCCTAATTATGCTAATGGGTGTTATTCATAAACCAGCTTTAGACATGTACTGGTCTACAGATGACATACTAGTGACTCCATTTTTTTTGGGAAATGCATGTCAATAGTGTACTTCCATCTTGCGGTTCCTTCATTTCACGGCACAGAAAATGTAAATTATAAACTACACAAAATTAGGTCGGTTTTGGAATATATATTTCAAAATTCAAAGAAAATTGCATGCCTGGTGATAAGGTCAATATTGATGAAAGCTCGATGCTTTGGAAGGGCCCCTTAGGTTGGAAGCAATACATCAAAACAAAGAGGGCCAGATTTTGCATAAAGAGTTTTGATCTTTGTGAAAGTAAAACAGGATATCTTTACAATACCTGCATTTACACTGGTCAAGGAACTGATAATACTAGAGGCAAAGATTTGGGGTTATCTGGCTCCATAGTAATGCACCTGATGAAACCTATATTTGACCAGAGTAGAGCTGTATATTTAGATAATTGGTACAGCTCCCCTAACTTATACATGGCCTTATACAAAAGGAAAACAAATGCAATTGGAACAGTACGTTCCAATCGTATTGGTTTGCTGAAGAATGTGAATACAAAGACTCTAAGGAGAGGAGAAATGCAGGTGCGTCAGATCCCACCCTTGACCTACATTACTTAGCAAGATAGGAGGGTGGTTACGGCATTGTCCAATTGCAGCTCTAAGATTTTGATGATTGACACTGGAAAAATAGATGCCCACACCAAAATGTCAATTTTCAAGTTCGATATTATCCAAGAAAACAATATGCATATGGTTGGTGTGGATCTAGTAGATCAGGTATTGCAATCATATCCCTCTTTACGAAAAACAGTTAAACGGTATAAAAAGGTGTTTTTGCACCAACTGGATATCACCATATACAATTGTTTAGTAATTTGGAGAACTCTAAACCCACGCAAGACGATGACCTACCTGGACTTCCGCATATCAATAGCTCGTAGCCTAATTGAGCACTATAACATTCAGAGGCCTCTTCATACAGGAGGTAAGAAATTTACAACCCCTGCACCCCTTAGACTTGAAGGAAAACACCTTCCTAAAAGGATATCACTGACAGCAAATCATCAAAGTCACATCCATTTCGAAGGTATCAGGTGGGCCGCAAAAAAGGAGTTTGTAAAGAGGCTAACATGATATGCCGTGAATGTGGAGATATGCCCTTAAGTGTCTATCCATGCTTTGAGATGTACCATTCAAAAGACAAAAATTAAAATAATTGGGGTTATATAAGCATTAAATGCACGCATGCACAGGATGTCATATGACATCCATATTGGTTCTCCTGCATTTTAAAACTGACGTCATATGACATCCATATCTGTGAAAAACGAGTGAGAGATCAAAATCAGCACTGCCAAGTGTAGCGAAAGGATATTTTTTATAACAGGAGTGAAGCAGTTGCAGCTTTATGAAATGTTAACCTTATTTTCTTTGATTAAGTTCAATGGATCAAAAATGAATTAAATGTAAACACAAATATAATTTCACACCTAAATTGTCTGGAAATAATAAATAGCTTAAATAAATGATGCTGTTCCAAGTAAACTAGAATAAAAGAAATATTGTATTGGTGAAACATGTGAAGGTCAAGTTGTGCCACTATTTTTGAGTATCAGTGTAATGCCAGACAATTTTATGTGAAATAAAATAAATCAGTATGATTTCTTCTAAAACATTGTAATGTTGCTTTCTAAAACCTAAATCTGAGGGGTGTTTGGAAATGATTTACTGTTGTGTTGTTTTAAAAATACTGCTCAATCTATGGGCATGTCCTCTCATAGGACACCACACAGACGCTAGATGGCAGTTGTGAAAAGAGTGTAGTGAAAGAATAGTGCTTCCTTCTTGCTAAGTAGAGAAAGTCTTGGACAAAATGGAAGGCAACTATTATGAACAAAGATGGACTGCATGGTTTTTGTGTAAGGAAAGAGTCAAAACAGCAGATATTCATAAACATTTAACTGTGGTATGATGTCACTAAGTTCCTGCACAAAAGACTGTTTACAGCTGGATTGCTGGGTTTGTCAGTGGAAGAGAATCTGCACGCAAGCATGTGATTACCAGTGGCGAAGCGTGAAGTAAGTAACAGGGTAGACAGATTCATCTTGGCCTCATCCTTAACCATCGACTCGCTTCAGGATAAACTAGCTTTTTCTTTTCCGATAACGTAACTGCGCACCCCTAATTTAAGTTGGCAAATGCCACATAAGGGTCAATGACATGACCACATAAGACGTCTTTGCTGTCATAGAGGGGTTGTAAGGTTGTGCATACATAATGGTACACCATTTAATTATGTGCAGGTAGAATTATCATCTAAAGAACGGAAAATGTTTACCTCTCTTGACAGAGTTAACAGCTGTATATAGCCGTTCAGCAATTTCCAAACATGTTCAAATGAGAATTCTTTTAATTCAAGTTCCATAATACATTTTTATAACATTTATTAATAACATATACTTTAATTAAGGAAATTGAAGCTATTAACAGTGAAACAACAAGATTCTAAAGTAAGAACAAATTAGAAACTAAAAACTTCACTTATCTTAGTAATGTTGTAAGTTATTCTTTCAATAAAAAAAAAAAACTTACAACTTTACTAAGTTAAGTGAAGTTTTTAGTTTCTAATTTGTTCTTACTTTAGAACATATACTTTTATTATTTACTTATGCCAACAAACTTACTATTAGTGTTTTTAAACCTAAAAGCCGTGTGTGGGTAATGTTTAAGTGGTGGAACCAGGAATGACAAATTCATTGCCATAGCCGGGATTTGAACCACGGATCTTCTGCTTATCTAATTTATAAATTTGTACTGGCCATGGTGGCTTAGTGGTTAGAGCAGCCCTTATAGAAGTGCCCTTAAAACAGTTTCCAATTCTAAATTATCTCTTATGAAAGACTCCTCTGAAGCCATTAAACCAAGAATGGCCAAGTAATTCTCTTTACTAAAATAATCTTGACTTTCTCGACGACCCCTAAATGACAATTCCCGCATCCCCAAATGGCAAAAAACATCGCCCTACAGTTTTCCTGTTTTTTTGACACAGTTTCATTTTGCCTAATGGCTTACAACCTCTCCCTGCGAAACAGCATGATCTGTGCGGCATCACTCTAGCATGTGAAATTTTTCTGCAGAGTTAATATGGCTCTGAGATGCAGAGTGACTCTTGGCCTTCTTTTCAAAATTTTACACTGTATTTACACCAGTTTTGTGCCAAGAATCTTCACCTTACCGCCAAACATCAAGCAAAAATTACATAAAAGCCTTTGATCTTTTCCTTCACCGGTTCCACACAACCACTGGATTTGTCATACCAGAATTTACGCACAAATTTACCGTCCTGCTGCGAAAAAGTTAAATCAGGTCGTTTCTGAAAAAATCTTTTACCCTGAACTTTTGCTCTAATGTGAGTGATGAAATACTGTTATTAAGTACATATTGAACTGCATCGAAGTCGGGGACCGTTGGGCATAAATTCACAAGACATTGTCCTGGGAGGTACAACACACACGCGTGCGCACGCGCACGCAGGCAGGCACACTGTATAATTTTGCAGCACTCACTCCTGATTTTTACTGATACTGATCACTAAAATGACCAACAGCCACAAAAGCACAGAGCACAATGACCTTTCTCATAGGAAGAAATTTCCCTTCTTGGTGCTTGTTGCCTAAGCTGGCGCCAAAAAACGTGTTTGCTTTTAGACATCATATTAACAGATTATTATACTATTTAGAGCTTTTAAATAATTACTATTTATACAGCAGTGTATTGTTAATTCGAAATTTCTCTTCATATATCTCAATTCAATTCAAATTAATCCCTATAAATGCTGTTGAAAGGTAACCAATAAGAGCGCTTGTCTCTTGGCTCCAAAACATTCCATTGCCACAACAGCCAATCACAGCCACAGGAGACGTGGGCTCGACCGTCTACTGGGCGGGGAAATCTGGCTATACAGAAACATTGTAGTTCACAAATCGCTGTCAGATTGCGTGCATGTTTCCCCCATGCTCTAAGCATGGCAAAATACACAGATCGGCAAAAGTCTACGACAGGCAATGGGGTACCGCATCTCAGTAGTGGAGTTGCGCAAATGCTGGAATGGAGACGAAAGCTTCCTAGGTGGTAAATACAAATACCTGCTTAATGCAAAAGTCTCCCCTGTGGCTTTGCCCTTGGTGATTACAGGTCATCCTTCAACATTGCAGTCTTCGAGGAACATTAAACTGATCATGGCTGATAGGTGCATAAGCTTTGATGAACTGCAATGGCAGACAGGCCATGCAACCCTGCATTCTATTATTCATGACAATTTGGATATGAAGAAGTGTGTGCACATGGATTCCATAAGACTTGACAGAAGGGGAGCAGATTTGAAGTATGTTGTCAACTACTGGAAATGGAGAATGAAGATCCAGAATTTTTTGGAGAAACTGGTAACTAATCATGCTGTCACTACCATACACCTGAGTAGAAATTATTTGTTTGATAACATCAAGGGCGGGCTGTAAGGTAGGAATTGCAGACAGCTGTCTCAGAGTGGGTGCGCAGTACCCCCAAACAATGGTTCCATGATGCATTAATGAAGTTGCCAGGAAGGCTTTTTTTTTTCTTCACATTCAGGCTATTATACAAAGAAAGGGACACAGTCGATAGGCCATGAGAGGTTCTTCCTGGAACCACCAAGCGGTATTACTTCGGGAAGAAATGCCTGCAAGATGGTCAGCATACTGATGTACCAGTGTAGCCATCACATGTTCTGCAGCGCAGGCCACGTCAAGGTTGGTTGATACGTTCATCTTGCTCCTTCGCCCGGAGGATGGAGGTAATCATTTGATCAATTCTGCGCCAATTTTCCTGGGACTCTAGCATTAGAGGTAAGATGTTGTTCAATGTGACAGTCTGGCCTAGTTGGGCGTATGACCTGTGGCGTATAGCAGTCCAATTGGAGCAGTGTAGGATCGTATGCTCCGGAGTGTCAATTTGAGTGCAGTATGAGCATATGTCTCTATCGACCAGCCCCATGCGGTGCAGGTATGATTTGAAACGGCCATGACCAGTCAAAAATTGTCAGATAATATCCGACATCCCCGTGTCTCCGAGATATCCAGGGGACAAGCTCAGGAATCAGCAGCTTAGTCCATTGAGCTTTTGTCACTTCCTGTGTCCACTCCATCTGCCACTGTCAAAGGGTCTGTTCTCGGACCAAGATCTTGTGTCCCCTAGAGTTAGCCCCGCATCATAAGTGCGTTCTTGGATCAATAGATTGTAACGGACGCAGGTGGAGGCAGTGCGATGGATCAGACTGTTTTAAGACGAAATTTAGAAAAGGTGATGGATATTGCTAAGAAACATGGGAGGATCCCTACCCTCTGTGCTGTCACCCGTCACGTAGATGCTTCCACTGTTCGCAAGGTACTCGAATATGTATGTAGACAACGGTCTGTGTCTATACCATTACAAATGCATCCTACGTGTAAGTCCCGTATGAGGCCTGCCTTGAAATCTGACATGGAGGAATTTGTCCACCCAAAAGGGATTTGGAATGTAGAGACTATTGTCCTAGAGCCACTTCCTGGAACTTCATATGCTGAAATGCTCAAGAATATGAAAACAGATGTTCCACCAGAAGGGATTTCAGTGGAAAGAGTTACTAAATCGAATGATGGTACCGTGCATATTAAAATCAAAGGTCCAGAGGTGGGAAGACGACAGGCCTTCTGGGAACAACTTACTACGAAAATGAATAATCTGGCTAAGGTCAATCTACAGACAGTGACACAGACAGTAATGATATTAGATATTGACGAGCTTGTCGGTGAAACTGGCGTTAAAGAGGTGATTGCCGCTACGCTTGGTAAAACCTTGGGAGACATATCAGTTAAATTGGCGAATAAGCCCAATAGCAATGGCGTTTGATATGCATTTGTTACTATCGATAAAGTTTCAGCCCAGCGGTTGCTGGCGCAACACTGAATACGTCGTGGTTGGGAGAGATGGAGGGTGCGTGAAACCACCCGTCTGCCCAGATGCTATAATTGTCACCCATTGGGCCATATAGCCAGAGGATGCAAATTGACACCTGCTGCGGAACTCTGCCATAATTGTGGTAAAAGTGACCACCTGCGAAAGGATTGTACCAACACGCCATCTTGCTATATATGCAATGTTGAAGGACACAGAACAGAGTCGATGCGATGTCCCAAGTATAGGGCACTAATCCATCAACAGAGGGAGAAAAGGGATCGGATGCATCCTGTTCAATGAAACTTCTACAACTGAATGCTGATCGGAGTAAGAGGGCCATGGATTTATTACAGCACAAATGTACCTCTGAAAATCTACACTTTGCCATTGTGGCGGAACCCAATAAAAATATGACGAAATATAGTTCTAAAGGGCTTACAGACAACAGACTTGATGCGGCCATTTATCTACCTCATGATTCTTTTAAAATGCGTGCCACCGGAGGGGAGACGGTTTTGTATGGATAGACATTGGTGATTTTGTAGTGTATTCGTGCTACATTTCTCCAGCGTGCAATATTGACGCTTTTCAGCATTTTCTTTTTGCTTTGACCACCAGTTTACAACAACACCGTAGGCATCTGCTAATAGGTGGAGACTTGAATGCTAAAGCACACTGCTGGGGCTCCCCAATTGAGGACAGAAAGGGTAGTGCATTGGCAGAATGGGCTGGTGAATGTAATCTTATCATTTTAAATGATGGGGTGCTGCCTACTTTTGAAAGAAATGGAGGTTCTTCCTACATTGATCTGACCTTGTGTAGTGTGGATCTTAGGAACAAGGTACGGAATTGGAATGTGAGTGATGAGGAAAATTTAAGCTATCATAGAAGTATCTATTTTGAAGTGGTGATATCCGTTCCATCTCTATCGTCTTCCTGTAAATCTATGGGCTGGATTTTTTGAAACGAGAAGAAGGATCAATTGTTGGCACATCTTGAGGAACAAACTAGTTCCAGCTTTCTTCATCAAGCGTATGGAATAGACCAGGCTATCTGCAACGCCTGTGATTCAGTATTACCAAAGAAATACTTTTGTGGTCGCCGCAAAGGAGTCTATTGGTGGAATGATGACATAGCTGATTTACGGAGGCAATGCAATAAGGCTAAACGCCACCTTACTAGAATTAACAGACGTAATGTTGGCTATGATGAAAAGCAACTTGCCATAAGTACCTATAAGGATTGTCGTAATGCTCTTAAAGGCACCATTTTTAAAGCGAAAAGAGATGTTTGGAACACTCTTTGTGCAGAAGTTGATGAGGATATTTGGGGTGTAGGTTATAAAATTGTTACTGGAAAATTAGGCTTGCGTTCGCCATTAGTCCTCACTGGTGAAGAACAAGTCTTGATAGCCAAAACTTTGTTTCCTGCACATGCCTTGTTCATTTGGCCGGAGATTAATGTTCCCATTGTAACTATTCCCACTTGTACCACTGAGGAGATTCACGCTGCAGGTCGTCGGATCAAGTTTGGGAAGATGGGAGGCCTGGATGGTGTTCCTCCAGAAGTTGTGAAGCTCCTTGCTATAGAGAAACCAGAGTTACTCCTTGACATCTTTAATTCCATTTTATGTACTGGTGAGTTCCCTAGTAAATGGAAACTTGGAAGGTTACTTCTTATTGAAAAACCTAGTTCACGAGGAGGGAGTAAGTCTTACAGACCAATTTGTTTGCTTGATGTTCTGGGTAAACTCATGGAACATATACTGAATAGACGTTTAATTGCTGAGATTGAGGCAGGGGATGGATTTTCTCCTCGCCAATTTGGTTTTCGACAAGGATTGTCTACCATAGATGCTATTCACGCTGTGCAAACATTTGTGAACGACGCACAGACCCTCTCTCCTAGGTATGTTGTCCTGGTGACACTGGATGTTAAGAATGCCTTTAATTCAGCACCGTGGAAAGGCATCATTGCTGAACTTAGGCGACGTCAAGTCGCCCCTTACTTAACTAGGCTTCTTTGTAGTTATCTCCATAACCGGATAATTCTGGTGGGTGACACCAAGAAACTGGATATGACGTACGGTGTGCCTCAAGGTTCGGTTTTGGGACCCACTCTGTGGAACATTTATTATGATGATGTCCTCCGAGTGCAGTTGCCATCGGGAGTTACCTCTCTTGCTTACGGCGATGATTTAGCCCTTCTTGTATCCGGAGAATTCCGCGAAGAGGTGGAGGATAAGATAGAATGGGCTACACACCAAATTTAAATGTGGTTGTTGCGAAAGGGCCTACAGTTGGCTTCACAGAAGACCGAACTTGTCATTCTGGAAGGGAGACGTTCCTTACGAGAAGTGACTGTCAATATTAGCGGAATGTCACTGAGGTCTCAAAGACAACTGCGCTATCTTGGTCTTCAGTTTGGCCATAACATGAACATGGGTGCACACCTTAAATATGTGGTTGGTAGAGCAGAAAAGACGATCGCTGCTCTGAGTCGCTTAATGCCCAATGTCTGTGGTCCCAAACCAGGTACCAGAAAACTCCTTGGAAGCGTGGTAAATTTCATCCTCCTTTATGGTGCGCCTGCTTGGAAGGACTATATATGTAATAAAGCAATATACCGAACTTGGTTAGAGCGGGTACAACGGAAGGTTGCACTACGTATATGTAGTGCCTACAGAACAACCTCAACGAAGGCTCTACAGGTTATAGCTGGGAAGGTGGAAGCAGTGTACTGACGTTGGTGGGGAGTGAATTGAGGGATTCCACGCACATTGAATCATCTTTATTAATAAATAAGGTATGAAAGACCATTATTGAAAATCATTTCCAAATGCCCCTCTTAATGTCTCTTAATATGTAAAATTTACAAATCCTTAGTATCCTAAATAAACTCCTCAGTGTGATTTCAACAGGCTTTTGCAGTGAATGTCCTCTTTTTCTGCAAATGAGATATGGTCACCCTAATAAAGGTCATGTCTAGGTGAGTAGTGAGAAGAAACATATCACCTGGAAGGCATACTTTGCAACAAGCAACACTTGGATACATCCATCTCATATTAATTTGATGTAAAAATTCTGGCACTCAAAACATCAATCTATGAACTCAGGAGCAAATGAAAATGGGGGGACAAGACAAACACTAAGTGGAACTTACAATTATTTTTAGAAGAATGTAGTAACTTCACTAGAGTAATAAAAATCTCAATTTATACAAAAAAAATTGAAGTGATAGAATCAGGTAAGGAGTATAACAGAGGTGGTTTAGTATTTTCTTACCAACATAAGCCTCTGCACACTATGTCAGCATGATTCCATGTACTTGCATGTACATCTGTATGACTACCAACTAACCTGCAGGTTTTCAGGAAATGAACAATCCTGCTCAGCTTCAATATTGACTGGATAGTTGACATCGCTATCATAATATTTGTAATGTTCCGATTCATGTACCCAGTCCTCCATTCCTTTGAGTTTCGTTGCTGGAATATATTCATACAGTAATGCTGCAGACACTCCGTCTGCTGGATCAATGACTCGCTGCTGGTCAATTACAGCCTTACTCAAGCTGGAGTGTAAAGATTCTAGGCTTGCCTTAAAATAGGAAACAAAACTAAAAGTATTTTCACACTATTAGACTACTGTTAATAAAAGCTAATATTGTGAAAGATATGCATTTTGATTTACATTTAAACAATATTTAGGACACACTTTCCAGAAAAGACAGTTTAAAATATCACAAATAATAACTAACCTGGATAAAAGTTATTATTAGTCATAGTTAAATTATAGCTAAGAAGAAAAAACTGGAAGATACTTTGAAATGTAAGACTAAAGGATGTAAACAAGATTGTCTTTATTGGTGTCAAATATTTCTGGGATGCTCTACTAGCATCAAAACCGGACTAAAAAAAAAAAGTTAATATGAACATGGGTCTGAAAATCAGTGCTGAGTTATGAGACAATTGAAGGTTATAAAAACAGCTCTAAGTGCTTCCTTCTGCTTCCATGCATGCCCAAGGTCTGCGTTGCATGCTGTTGCACACTCTGTTGCAAATGCCTGCTGTGTTTCCTATTTGGTCAAATCTAGTGTCAATACACTCTTTCTGAATGCCAATGTCCAGTACAATGATTGCATAAACCAGGGGCTTTAAATGTCCCCAGATGAAGAAATCCATTGGATTCAAATCAGGAGACTGATCAGGCCATGTAAAGAATCCTCCTCGATCAATCCATCTATGCAGAATTTATCATTCAAGAAACTACATACTGTACAACTGAAATAAGCTGGCCCACCATCATTTAAAATGCATATTCGTTGGACAATCTCCAGAGGCACACCATCAATTAAACAATGCAACTCACTTCCGAGAAACAAATACATTTCACATTCAGGCATGTGAGAAAGAAATAAGGACCAATAAGGTGATCATGAATGATTTTACCCCAAATGTTCTTGCAGAATCTCTGCTGATCTCTGACCTGTCATACTTCATGAGGGTTTTAATTGGCACAGTTGTATTATGAAAGGTGAAGATACTTTTGAGTAAATCAGTGAACAGGTGCATGAAATTCATAACATAGCACAATTCTGTAACATGCAATGCCAGAAAGTTTTTCTTGACTCAAAGTCTGCCACATTTAAACCTTGCACCCCTGAAGGTGATACAGGTACAGAAGATTTCATGCAGAATTCTCCGGATAATTGTGTGACTAATGCCTTTCCTTACTGCAATACATCTTGTGCTATCTGACGGGTTTGCATTCACATCACGAAGAACTCATTCTTCACAGTCAATGCTTCATACCTCTCTCCCAAAACACACTCAAATGAGCCACTCTCAGCGTTAGTAAATTCGTGAGAGTGTTCATGAGCAAGGTAACTTTCTGCATAAAGCTCACAAAGTTGTGATGCATTCCCATGTTCAAGGCCATATATGTAGTGCATATCGGTCTGTTCACTCATTGAATACATTTTCAAGTAACAATTATTGGTGTTAACAAAGACACAAATCCTTATTCTGTGCAATTCATTACTGTCACATAAAAAAAACCAAGGTGTGGGCACAACAGAATAATTTTTTATGGGGGTGTGATTTGACCATCCATGGAAACATGTTTGTTGATAGTGATTGATTTATGGGATTGAATCTGACATCTAGGGTGTTAAATAATGTTATATCTGATTTTAAGTGAAAAGGAAAGGATTCTAATAGAATTCTAATAATGGAAGCAATGAGAGACATTCATAAATCTGGTTATGTCATTCTTTAAATGGTTTCTGTGATTGACTGTCACATTGTCAAGTAGCTGGCGGCTACCAGTTTGAACACAGAATTTAGAAGGTGAACTACATTTGCTTTTTCTTTCATTTTTGTTCTCTATTTCTTTGTTTTTCTATTGTATGTAGCTATTGAAGGGTAAGTACTATTCAAACATGTATGCAGGTGATCCCAAAAGTAGACCTCCAATTTTTTTTAAAAATATAAAGAAATGTTTATTTACAATAAATTTATATAGTTTTTAAGCTTGAACATTTTCCTATTTTTCCATGTAGTCGCCATTTTTATTGATGCATTTTTGTAAATGCAGTGAGTATTTTCGTATGCCCATGTCGTACCAGCCCGCTGCCATACTATTACAGCTGTTGGACCTCATCTTTCACCTCGTCGTCACTGAAATACCTACAAGCCAAGTATTCTTTCAACCCGGGAAACAAGTGGTACTCACTGAACACTAAGTCTGGACTATACAGTGGATCAGTAATGATGCCCCATCCAAACTGTTGCGGAAGAACCACGGCTTAAAGGGCAGTTTAAAGGGGTGAACATTGTCAACATTCCTCTTCTTTGGTTCTGAATAACCCATCTGAGCCTTTTTTAATGTCTGACAATACAGGCATTTATTGTTGTCCCAGGATCCATGAAGTCGACCAACAACATCCCCTTTCGATAACAAAACATAGTTGCCATGACTTTACCGGCAGACTTGAATTTTTGCAGCTTGGGTGAATCGTAATGCCACCACTCACATGATTGTTGTTTGGTCTCATATGTGAAAAGGAAAGACCAGGTTTCATCACCCCTGACTAGTGAATCCAAAGGTTGTCCTTTTCATCTGCATAGTGTTGAAGAAATTGGCAGGAAGTTTCAACACATTCCTTTTTGTGGTCTTCTGTCAGTATTCTTGGGACTGATCTTACATATATCTTCCAAAATTTCAATACTTCAAAGTCCAGTAAATGGTGCTTCAAGAAATCTGAAGAACAACAACGCAGAACTCATTGAGAGTGATCTGCCAATCTTGGAGCAAGATTTGTTCAACCTTTGCCACCGTCTCTTCATGAATTGATGTCTCCTGCTTCTTTCCTCGTTATAGATTTCAGTACGACCATCTGCAAACTCTCTACACCATGTGGACATTTTTGACATCCAGACATGACTCTCCATACACTTCCATCAACTGCTGATGAATTTTGATTGGTTTAACACCCTTTGCACTAAAAAACCGAATAACTGCACGGATTTTGCATCTGGCAGTAGTGGCTAATGGGCTGCCAAGCCAAGACTGAGAGCTCCAGCAGATTTGCGCTGGTTTTTGTAGAGGTTAATTTTCAATTACTATTCGCTATTCACGATACTTTATCACTGGTATCTTCATTCAAGCTTTCAAGCACTTGAACTTCATCAGGGTCTCTGAGCATCACTCTATTGGATGGAACAATTTGCCATTGTAAACAATACTGCTCCTGACAGAAAGAAATCACACAACTGGTGACGTTAGATCTGTCAAACTTCTCTTGAACACTAAACAACCATGGCTTATTCACCAGAGCTCACTGGAATGAAGATATGAAGATAGTGTAAGCATCAGAAATCAACTTCTTATAAACAATACAGGATAGTGTTTCTTAACTTGCACGACGTCTGAGAGACATCATGTCACCACATGTACAAAAACATGCACATCATTTAGACCTTTAGTTTAAAAAAAAGGCTTCCTTTTTTTTTTTTAATTCAGAAGATCACAAAACATGTATTTCCAGTGAAATTTTGGTACATTAATTTTTATGTGGAATACAATACTTCCTCTAGTTATTATAGGTAAGTAATAGAGAAAGTAATAAACAACAGTAATAAAGAAGAGATAAAAATGGTCCAAATTAGTAATTGCTATGTTTTTTTATACAAAGGAAGGAAAAAATGGAATTCTTACCTTTGCATCAAACATATCATCTTCCTTGTTATCTGCCTTTGCAACATCTGCAGAAGAATTGCTAAATTCTATGATATTTTTCTTTTCTTCAGGACTGTAAATATTTGACGGCTGTGCATAATTAATCCTCACACCTTTCTTCTTTTCTTTCTCTAACTCAAATAATGTTCTCATATCCAAAGCTCCAATATTCTGAAGCAAACAAATAAAACGTGGATAACAAAAGATTGGTTGGCTTTCTCTTCCTTCTTGTTTATTATTTTAGGAAATATTCTTATAGTTTAAGGGATAAATCAGAATAACTTAGGGTAAACTTCCATAGGCAGACCCCATCTAAGTGAAAGAACTAGAATGTGAAGAGTTCTTACTAGAAAACCTTAGGAGTTGCTGTGAGCACTTTTAGAGTCTGTGATCCAAGCAGCGACTCTGACACTTTCTTTAATAAGAACATTATGCATAAGGGCAACATGTCACTCTGTATTTATGCCACAAGCTCAATGCAGAGCTGCCAACTTATGACTAGCAATAACTGCCAAAGCATAGCGAAGGCTTGAGAGCCCTAAGGCCTAAAGCGTAGTCGAGGGATTCTCAGGGCCCTACCCACAAAGCATGGCCATAAGATCTGTGAAGCTAAATGATCCAGGATAGCAAGAAAAAATTGGTTTCAAATAATGGGTAATATGTAAAAAATTCCTCTTGTATGCTACATCTTCAAAAATGCACTGCATCAGCAAATGTGAGGAAGGCAAAGAAGAAGTTAAAACATCAGCAATCTAGCAGATTTCAATTCCTAAATTATATTGGCACGCTATCCATGTGCTATAGCGGTAAGAGAGCACATTTTTTTTTTATGTTAAGCCAAAGTTTTCCTATAAAAGAAAGCATCCTAAAATGGATGGGTAGATGAATGCATTACAGGATCTGAAATTGGTCACATCAACTATAAAATCAACTTCTAAGCTATTCTGTTAGGTTTTACTCACATTCTAGTACTTGTTATTCAGTTTTAAAATGGGACTCAGCCATGGAAGTTTTGCTAAAACTTAGTCTGAGCTTTAGTAAACTGCAGAATGATTACATTCTCTTACCTTAAGTGCTGGGACGACATTTTCTGGATCACCAAAATTGTTGATTATAGCACAATACTTGTGAGGTGAGAGAAGAGCTAGTCGAATAGATGGCCATTTGTTGCCATAGACCTCTTTATAAAAGTCATCATAATGTGCTAAGGCTTTGTCAACTGGGTACTGCTTTTTCAGCTGCACGGACTGAAATGTAGAACCATTGTAAAAACGTGTACTAGATGATAAATGAGCATTTTGCTAGTTAAGTTTTAAGCTTGTTTACTTAGCAAGAATAGAATACTAGGAAACAAGCATCTTACACAAAACTTATCATGAATTTTAATTGCTTGTAACAGGTGATCCAACAAGCTCCGAGCTGTATTTTGTCTGTACAGGTCCTCGGTGCTCATTGTTGACTGCCACTGTCATACAACAGTGCGGATAAAACCATACATTTTTAAAACCACTTTTTTAAAGGCTTTACTTACCAATGTTATTAAAGGAGATGCTGAAGCTGGCCACCGTCATTGTCGATACATTTTTGGCAACTCTTTAGGAAACGATCCATTACTCGCCGTACTTCACGTTGAGAAATGCTGGCAATGTCCTGGCGAATATTTTGTGTTAATTCTTCCAGGGTGTGTGTGTTTGTCTTGTACACTTTATACTTTAAGTTATCCCAGAGAGAGAAATTGCAGGGGATTAGTTCAGGGAACCGAGGGGGCCACAAATCTCTACTAATAATTCTATCCTGAAACATACTTTCAATTTATGTATTTAGGCTTTCACGGCCAGTGTCTTGATTATTCGAAATCAAGACTTCTGTATTCGAAATCAGCTTTGCACTTCCAGAGCAAAGAAAAACAAGTCATCCACGTGACCTTGTGTACATCAGCTGCTGTTATCGTGTTTCCGTCTGCACAATGGAAAAACACAGCACAGCGGTTCTTATGTTTTTGGGTCACTCTAGATCTGCAATTAACTTTTGCAGTTCTAGGGAAAGCAGCTGTATTACAAAAGCTAGGTGAAATATTTGCTACAAGAAAAATAATTTTTTATTTTCTACATTAGAACTAGAAAAGCCATTAAATCCTTTGCAGGCAAGGGCTTCCTTCCCCCAACAGGATGAGCTCTGTTTTACACAATGGGTGAGCTATTCCCTGTATGTCTAGCTCAAATTTCGAGTCTTTTCACTTTACCTTAGTTATATTATGTACAGCTTCTACTCTATTCTAAACCTAAAATAATGTCCTTCCATTTTCCACAATTTTCTTTGCTTCACTATACTTTTAGTTTCTAAACTTAAAATTGTAATTTTCCACTCTTTCTGTTCCTCATTAGTCATGCCCACTGTGGTCCAATCACTTCTGTTAAGTCCTGTGTCAATCTCCTTCTTGGTCTTCCCCTACTTCTTTTCCCTCTTCTTGGGTCCCACATTGTGGCAACATAGGCCCATCTGTCTGCAGGCGTAGTCTGGCCATATGTCCTCCCCAGTTCCATTTGAGTCTTCTTGTCCTCTTTTGTGCATCTTCGGTGCCACTTTGTGGTCTTTGTTCTTTAGAACTTCTTTTGTTTAATTTCCAAGATCTTACTCTGTACTCTGCATTGGCATATTTGTTCTTGTTGTTTTGTCAGCATCCAGATTTGGTTACTATATGTTAGTATTGGTATGATACGTGTTTGTACGAATTTGAGTCCCCAGAATTCCCTCATGCTTCACTTATTCTTCTTTGAATTTCTTTGTCCACTTTTTTCTGTTGGCTAACTGCTTGGCCCAAGTATATATATTCGCTAAACTAAACTAAACCCTGGCACGACAGCCCACGAAGGGCCAAGGCCTACCGCCCAGCCGCTGCGTCATTGGTGAGGTGCAGTACTGGAGGGTGGGACGTGGTCAGCGCTCCGAGCCCTCCCGGCCAGTTATGCGGTCTTCTAGACCTGGGGCCACTACTTCTCCATCAAGTAGCTCCTCAATTGGTCCCCCCGGGACCTAACGAGGCTGAGTGCACCCCATGCCAGACCTCCCAGAAGGGATAAAATCCCCATGCTGGATCGAACCCGGGTCCTCCACGCCAGAGGCAAGCATGCTACCAACTGCGCTACGGAGGCGGTTATATTCGCTGCAGTATTGAATTTGTGTGCCATCTATTATCAATGATGTCCTTATGTCATTTGTCATTGCTTTGGCCTTTGCAGGGTTCATTTATAATCCTGCTAACACACTTTTAGTGTTCAGTTCTGCTACCATTTCCTGAAGTTCTGTGGTGGATACTGCAAAAAAAAGCTATATCATCTCCAAATCTTAAATTTGAGAGCATTCTTCCATTTGAAGTTTATCCCTTTCCTCTTCCAGCTCAGTTTTCTAAGATCGCCTCTAGTGTGCCTGTGAAGAATCTGGAAGAGATGGATTCACCCTGTTCGACTTTTCTTACTCTAAAGATTTCTCCCTCGCACTTTGCTGTTGCTGTATATGTCGTTTAAGATCCTTATATATTTTGAATTGATAGCTATCATTTCCAAGGCTTTCAACATTAAGTTGTATTCTGTTGAATCAAATGCCCTTTTATAATCAATAAATGCTACGTATATTCTTTGATTGAACTCATACTTTTTCAATCACTTGATTTATTGAGTGTATGTGGTCTATTGTGCTTTAGTTTGTGCGGAAGCCTGCCTATGCTGGATTTCTGACAATGAAGTCATTAATCCTCTTGCTCTCCAATATTTTTCACTGATGGATGGGGCACTAGAAGTAGCCAGGCATATTTGAAGGTGGTCTCGATCCATTTCCTCTTGCAGATCACATAGAGGACAGAGTGGTGAAAAATATATTCCAATGTTCACCTGGCTAAACACACGTTCCACATCTGCATTCGAATATGGAAGGCTAAGAATTGAAAATGCTAATGAGACCAGTTCACCATACGGATTTTCATTGGCAGCATTGCGAAACCTATCTACTTCTGTCCAAAACTTGATTGTGTCTCCTATGTTTTCCCAGTCAGTGTGCGTTATGTTTCTCCACTACGTTATTAATGAGTCAATGTCTTTAGAACCTAACTCAAGAGCAATGTCAATTATGGGAGGTTTCAGCACTTTCAAAGTTTCCTCTACACAAAACATATTTGTCATTTTCAGTACTTTTAAATTGTGAGGAAGACGAGATTGAAGTTCCTCTGAAAGTTTTACAGCGAACTCTATGCATCTCTGCCGAATATTTTGTTCTGCATCTTGTGATATATTTAGCTTGTGTATAGCAGATTCAAATTTAAAACCTAAATAAGGTCTGCGGTCCACCTGATCCACAATTGAATTTACTAAGGGGTCAATTTTTGCTGTAGGAATTAACACTTTTCTACTAACCGATTCTACTAATGCCATAAAATCATTTATAAGCTTAGTTGGGTCTACACTCTCTGACTCAAACGCTTTATTAGTTCTCTGCACTTCTTCTAGGATAGGTTGTAAATAAAGAAGGCATAAGAGATTTTGGGGCTCTGTATAGATCGAAAAAAGTAATTCAGCTGTATAACATTTTTCCCTCTGTCTAGATAATTCAAAATGCAACTTCAATTCATTCCACTGTTGGAGAATCCGACTCACAGCTGGTTCTATCGAAATCCAACGCGTGTTGCTCATTTGCGGAATTTTTAATGGCTCGATGCCGCAATTTATGGCCTGATAAATCTCCTTGTATGCAACCTGTCTAGCAGTAGAATGGGAAAACCAATTGTGTGTTTCTTTAATTACGAAATCTAATGTTCTCGGTAGAGGGTCTTCGTACGCTGCGCTTACTGCAAGTTGTAAAGAGTGACAGACACATCGAAACAATACCATGTGGGGATTTCTTAATTCTTCTTTCAATTTAACAAATACACCATTGTTATGCCCCGTTATTACGCTTGCATTGTCAGTTCCAATACCAAGCAACTTTTTAGGATTTAAATTATTTTCAGACAGTACTCGCTTTATAATTTGTACTATGCTATCAGCATCTCCCGATTTAAGTTCCACTACCTCGAGCAATGTAGATACAATTTTGCCATCGGTACGACTAAAGTAATGTATAACAATTGCTAGAAGTTTAATCATAGACACGTCTGTTGATTCATCTATTATTATACTAAATGCTTGATCACTGATATCTTTAACTAGCTCTTTAAGAAAGTGAGGTGCTAGAACATTTTTTATTGTTTTGCTACATTTGGTACAATGTAAATGGATGCCAGAACGTTTACTGTCTGCAAAAGCACTTTTACAAAGTTCGGATAAATGATCACACGATAGCAGGGAACAATGTTCGCACACAAACATAGCCAGCTTGGCTTCTGCTTCAATGAAGTGCATGCAGGCGTTTATTTAGAAAGGGACCTGCAAACTTTTTGTGTTTATCTCTTTTAGCATGAACTTTCAAGTCACTTAACTTGGAATTAATTTCACATCTGCAATATTTACAATACGATCTTGTTTTGTCATTAAAAACTGGTTGAAGCCAACCCTTAAACTCCTCCATAGATTCCCACTCCCGTCTGTACCCCTGTGTATACTTCGGTGGCATTTTACTGTTTCAGTACAAAAAAAAAGTAATTCAGAACAACTCTGTTCACTGATTTCACACCCAACACAAAGCACACGAACTTATACACTCCAGTGAAAGTACAAGTCAACGAGAACTAACTATATTTCCGATCACCACAAAAGCAAATTCAAACTATCTCACTGAGAAAAGAATGCTAATACACTGTTCGGCGTTAGCGCAAGACGCATCGGTCAATGCCGTGTGCAATCTGAGCATTCCTTATTCAGTACACAAAGAAGCTAGAAAAAAGCTAAACTTAAAATTTTCATAGCCAAAAATGTAGCTAATAGCTAAAACCAAAATTTTGTAGCATTTACTCTTTCGAAAACGCTAGATTTAGCTACAAAAAAAGCTAAATTGGCAACACTGCATTGTTATTATTGCTGTTCTGTTATCATCATTATCTGAATGTGCCATCATTCACTTCCAATTATAGCAAGAATACTTCAACCCCCCCGTCCCTCAGGGGGGTTCCATTGGTTTGCAGAAAGGTATACTGAAAATTTTGGTATCTAATATTTAATTTAGTCATTTAATGCCTAACATCTTAAAGAGTATATTTTGTAGAATGACCTCGATATTACTTATGGGAATACTCGATTTAATTTGTAGGTTGGTACTTCAGAAAAACAAAAAGCATAACATAAAAGCGGCAAACTAATTATTGCAGTTGAAGCGCATAAAAAATAACAATTGACTGCTTATATACACACAGTGGAGAATCAAGAGACCTTTTCTATGATTAAATACAATACCAAACAATTGTCTTAAGTGTATACAAAGAGCAAAACTTTATGTTGAAACTGGCATATACCTAACCTAAACCAAAATAGGTACCCAGTGTTCCTTTCGATGCTTCCATCGATTCTGCGTTATCTGCAAGTTCCTGGGCAACGCAAATCTTGGGCTTGTAAGTGACACTAACTTAGTTGTCTGCATTCTGACGCTTTAATATAAAAGTATACTAGAATAAACATTCTATAACCCAAGCACATTACGAATCAATGTTTCACTTCACACTCAGGTTTCACATGTGCTCGGAGCTGCCAACCTGCCACCATGATTCAAGCTGTGGATTCAAGCCATATCATACAATCATTCAAATCAGTACAGTTTAATGAGTAAAGGCTGCACTTCCCTAGAATACTAAGACAGTAGGATTAAATCACTATTGAAATTTAGTCATTTTTTATAAAAGTATGTATACCATACTCAATTTGGCTGCCCAATGGAATTATATTAACTTTCATCCGTAGCGCGCCAATTTCGAAAATATAGTTTATAGTGCTGACACACTTAGGCTAAAAATAAAAAATGCCAAAAACCTTGTTATAGTTTTCCTTGTTGGAGTGCTGCGAGATTGTGATTAATTTATTCTTGAAATGTCCCTACAACGGCGCAGTGGTGTAGAGTATGGCAGCTCTGGTCCCCGGTCACGGAATGTTTCTGGGTATTCCAGCATTCGAAAACAGGTCGTACAGGTTCTCCTGTACGGTATGTTTATTTGCACAGCACCTAGCCGCTAATGTGACTTTATCTGTGCGGTGTTAAAGGTTGTTTCTGGGTGAAATTCCACCGGCTTTTAAACCTGGGTAGCATGGACGTCAGCAGACTTTCGCATGTTAGAAGTTTGCAATCAAACAATATTAATTCATTATTCTGTTGTCAAAACTAATGGTATTTGTTGCAGATAACCGTATTAATTTGTGCTAAATAAAAATTGTTCTTTACATTAAAATTGAAACAATAGTGTAATGTTCAGTAATTGACTGCACATTAAATTCATTAATTTCCAGGGGGCCGCGGATAAAATCAGGCTAATAATTCTTGCGTTATAATGATTAAATTTTGTACGCATAGTGCAGGGGTGTTTTTTAGGCGTGGTGAATGTACGATAGATGCGTAGTTGTTTATGGACGAGTTCACTTTTGTATTTATAAGACATAGGGATATTAGGTTAGTATCTCTCGAACTTCCGTGCAGTAAACATCGGAACAATACAAGATAAGTAGAGTGCCCGCTTGCATTATCACCAATGTCTTGTTTATTCAGCAGCTACAGACTATGTTTATGCCTAATTTTCATGTATTTGTAACTAATGAAAATACATCGTTTTCTCAAACTACACTTAGTAAAATATATTGTACCCACATAAAGTTCAAATTATCCCGCTTTACACTTTCAGCAGAACTTGTCAAAATTTATTTCAGAAGATCTGAGACACAATGACGGTGATAAACATTTACATCGTCATCGTCGTCGTCTTCGTCGTGTTGGCGGGCTGGGGACAGCCCAAGGTGCGTCATTTGTGCACCTGCCCTTGTTAGGGTTTAAGCTCTTAAATGACGGGATGAGGGGTTTGAATGGTGGTGGATATAAATTGAGGTTGGGCTAATGAAAGGAGGCAGCAAGACTCGTTCCTTAATGGGTGCTGTTCGGCGTGCAACGGTTTTTATGCATGGCTGATGTAAACTGTATCCAAATAATTATTGGGGTTGACTTTTCAATTTTGAAATTCGAGCAACTCTTAGTGGGATTGTATAGGAGTTCAGCTTTTGCTGGATGAAGAAGCCGTAAACTGGAAGCGCGAAGTTATCCACTGCTATACAAGCAGTTGACTTAGCTCGCCTAGGGGGGAGGTTAAGGGGCACGCTCCTGGGGAAAAAAATCATTGTGTGACATTTCTCCATTCCAGAAGATTCGCTTGGACCGTTCCTTTTTCAGAACCTTCGCTTTGTTTTCGGGCCCTAGAAGGAGTTGGCTAGTGTCAGCAATTTAGTCTTTCACTAAACAGCTGACCGTGAGGGTTCAGTTGAGTGCAGTGGACAGTACCGAGTGCAGTTCGTTGAGTGACTCGCAGCTCAGTTAATGGGTTTTGTCCTGAGTACAACAATGCCTCAATTTTGCGCTACTCTTAGTGCCTAAGTGATACATAAAATGTGTTTATTATCAAACTGGTGTTTCTATTTGTTACACAGGTGTCAAGAGTGGAGTATAAAAGCCATGATGGAGTCAAATCTTGAAATATTATTGGGCAGAATAGAGAAGATGAAGGCGAAAATGAAATCCAAGATGAAAGTGCAGCTGTGGACCAAAATTTACGAACTAGCCAGCGTGAAGAAATTTATGGAAGCGTTCGGATGGAAGGCTTTTTGCCCACACATTAAAACCCTTGGAGACTTCGGGAACGGCTTAGCTTCCTTAAAGGAAAAGTTGGCGGCAGTGTCAAGGAACTGAATGCTATGATGGAGGAAGCTTGAGGACTTGGGGTAAATATGTCAGGACGCAATCCAACATCCAAGCGTGTCAAGCCATCTAAAAACGACGGAAGGTCAACTTTTAAGTCTTTCACCACAATTCGCCACCCACTACCGATGTTCGGCAAAAGAGAAAGCCAGAGAGCTAATAGCCATCCTCAAGCGTAGGGCGGAAGGTTAGGAATGCGATTCCGACATTTGGACATCTATAAAGCTTCCAAAACAGGTTCGAAAACCATGTGACACTGCGTGCCTTGGGCAGAAAGATGGATGATAACCTCAACAGGAACTGCTTGGTACAAGGAAAGCTATGTGTGGTACTAGTGAACACAGGCGCAGCCATACCATGATCAGACCCGACCTGGCGAAGGGTTTGCTGTCGAGGAAACTGGATCGACTCCTCCAGATAGTAACAGCATCCGGCATAGAGGCCTGCACGGGCCGACATTCTTAGGTTCGGCCCGGCCCGGCCCGAACTCAGCCAAGCCCGAGCCCGAGAAGAGGTTATAGTGCCAGAGCCCGAGCCCGGCCCGGCCCTATTATTTAAATTTATTATGATAACATTATTATTGTTGTTGTTATTGTTATTATTACTGTTATTTGAAACCTTTCAGCAGAATAATTATATAGAATCCCTAGTAAAGGAATGCCGTGATAATTGTGCTATTCTCGGAAAAATACATAATACATTACTTTGTATCTCTTAATTTTCAAGCCCGGGCCCGACCCGAGCCCGACAAACATTTTTCAAATTAGGCCCGAGGGCTTGGCCCGAGCCCGTGCAGACCTCTAATCCGGCAACACCTTGCCTGCGGAGGAGCCTTATATATTCGACCCTAGTGCAGAGCGTTGTAAGCCTACGGATGTTCGTCGCAAAAATGGCTGAGAACGTGATATTGGGACTGGACGCCCTCAGAAGACAGGAAGCGACGGTCAACATTGGGACCATGGTCCTGTGACTCAGACGAAACGTGGTAACACTTTGGAGTCCCAAAGAAAATGACGGGGTCTGTAATGTGAGTGGCCCTGGCGGTTGTGCTCACAAGAAGCAAGGTGATTGTGAAGACGCGTCTGGAAGGCCAACGGTCACGACCGATAAGCCAACAGCTGAGATTTCTAGCAGGGTGGCATATATCGTCCTACCCTGACCAAGGGACGTCCCCCCAAACTTGGGCTGTTCTATGTGCCAAAAAGAATAAATTATGCTATCTACTGCATACAGAGACTTGCAAGGAAAGATGGTGGTATGCTCAGATTGTCTGGTCCACTACAATAGTGCTAATAGGGATGGCCAACCCTGAGAATGTCACAGTGTCTCTGTAATGCATAGCTATCCTCTGGTAACCATTACCTTAGGAGTGAGGCTAATGGCCAGCTCTGACAGAATAACAGCCACTGTGTGCCACTTTCATTCTTCAAAAACTTTGCTTGGACCTTTTGAGGAGGTTCCCTTTCCAGAATGTTTACTTTGAATACAGAGCTGGCTAATGCCTGGCAGACTTTTTTTTTCGGTAGATGACTGAGAGTGACCATTTCGTTGAGTACAGTGGACAGTACCAAAGGCAATTCAGTTGTGAGTTGAGGATCAGTCGTTTCACTCTGCGTGTGTGTAATAGTGCCTCAGGTGTAATGCTTCACCATGCTAAGTGAGGAATAATGTGTGTTTAGCAGCAACTGGTGTTTTCATTTGTTACCTTATTCAAACTTTCTATTGATAATAGGACAATGAAAATAAGAAGCGTATCCAAAAAGGCGGAGGAAGTGTTAAATGCTCCAGGCAATAAAATGAGTACAATATGAAGATTGTTTTCACCATGATTGCATTCGTGGAACAGAATGGTAATCAAGTACAGGAAAAGAGTTTTCAGTGAGTGAAAAACCTATAAGAGAATTTGTGCAATGTGAAAGAGCAACTAGACTCTACAAGCTGTTCAAGGCACTTTTTTCATGCCCTAAAACCCAAAAAGTTCTATACTGACTTCAGTTAAAACGTACACACAATTCAATAGTATCATAAATACTTTTATAAATAATGAGTCATGGGCATCGCAGAAGGGGGGAGGGGCGCAGGGGGGGGGCGGCTCCCCCTTGGAAATTAATGAATTTAATTTGCAGTCAATTACTGACTATTGTTTTAATTTTGATGTAAAGAACAATTTTTATTCAGCACAAATTAATACGTTTATCCGCAACAAATACTATAATTTTTGACAACAAAATAATGAATTAATATTGATTGCAAACTTCCAACCTGCGGCCCCCCTCTGAAGAAAGGTCTGCCAATGCCCATGATATGAGCAGACATGGAGGAAACTCCTAGTGATAATGATCTCTGTGTAATCATAACTAAACTATGGAACTTTTACGTCACAGGGGCAAAGGTCGTATGCGAGAGTCTGCAGTCTCTTCCAATGACAAAGTGGAACTGTGGTGTGAAGTGCACGATGCATTATTGACAGTGATCTTCCTACCTCTTTTGTTTACATGCCAATCACAACATCCCCCGCACTCTACGGTCGATGCGTAGTCACCATAACTTCCATGTGAGATTTTCTCCCATGCCTAGCGATGAGTCTTAATTCAATAAATCCAAAGTCACATTTTCTTTCTTTTCCTAATCTTTTTATTTACTGGAATGGGTATTTGCATTATGGTATCAGCTTAATTTTAGTTTACCCTCCTCTCCTTTTATTTCCAACTAACAATAAGAACGGGATAACATGGCCAGGCTTCAATAAATTCAGACTTGGTCTTACTTTGTTAACGTACACTAGTGGGTTTAAGTTAATATAACCAGTCTTAAATGATTATTCTTTACATAATGGTCACACTGTATGTTTTTACTTTATGAAGGAAGCATAAAATGTGTGGCAATTATACAGTTAAATATGGTATTTTGACTATCTTTATTCGGTATTGACATAGGGAAACCTCTTCTGGGGATCTTTGAACAACTGTATTAAGGTTGTAACCTATAAAAATATAAGAACAATCAAATAAGTGAACCAATGTACTTTTGAAGGTTTAGAATGAACACCATTCATACAATACAAGAACATCAACAGCAATCCATCTACAAAGCACACATTTTATTTTATAAATTTTGTTTCAACATAGTGCCCCGTTACACTTAGTAACACTCAGGGTTGCCAACTTGTACGATAATTATGGGGGCATACGATAATTTTCATGTTTGTACGATGGTTGTCAACCCGTACGATAATTATGGGGGTGTACGATAATTTGAATGTATGATACTTCGATATCGGCGAAATATCATTTTCACTGGTTTGTCTCTCCACCGAAGTGAAACTATTTACAAATAATACCACTTTTGTCCTCATTGTGTGTCTCCACCCCATAGTTACTAAGCCTGCTCTTATTGCCAGTGTGCCCAGGTCTGATAATTTCAATGAAGAAGGCATTGTTCAGAAAATTGACGATCAATGTAGAAAACTCGGAATATTTTATATTCCGTGTGAAATAAACAACATGCCTGAACCTGACAGTTTCTGGACTGCTGTTAAACATATATCACCTTGATGGAAATACTGGTTTCAAAGAACTAGCGGCCTTGGCATTATCAGAGGTTTCCTTGCCCTACAGAAGCACTTCTTGTGAAAGGTTTTTTTTTTTTTTTTTTTTTTTTTTTTTTTTCTAAGCTGGGTTTAATAAGAACCAAAGTTATAAACAGATTGGCACTATATACGCTAAATGAACTCATTTTGCCGTCTCAACTTATGAAAGAACATGGTAGATCTTAAAATCTGCAAGTCACCGAGATGTTAAGGTTTATCTCAACAAATTGGTGCAATGCTGCAACGGTTGAGGAAGCTGAACTTTCAGATGAATAGTGCGGAAAACATACATAAGTGTTAAAGTTGTAATATTTGTTGAGGTCATCAATCTTGTAAGTGGATATAATAAACCTAATTACTCTTATATTTTCATAAGTATTATACTAATATTTCTATTGTTGTAGCGTTTGCTTTATGATGTACGATAATTTTGAATCCAAATCTATAATTTTGAGTGGCTGGTACGATAATTTTACTTTTAAATGTTGGCAACCCTGGTAACACTACATGTTTTCTACATAAATTCTTCAACATAAATGTTATAATTAACATAATAAATAACAAATATTTATACATAATACTCCAACATAAATATTAAAATTAACATTGTAATTAATATAAACATGTATTTTATAACCGCTCTGTAAAGTTTATTTATGGTTTTACAATTGATCAACATTTATGTTATTGATAACGTGCTAAATTACCTGAAGTATTTATTGATTACAACAATGCAGTTTATTGGCCACTTTTTATTGCTTCTGGATTTCAATTTAAGAATACTACATTATTGACTGAGCTTTAAGCATATCCACAGTAGGTGATCTTGCATTTGGTCCTCACCATTTCACAGACATTCTGGACTATCTGTTATTTTAAAACTGTGCTAGTAGCTTCTAGTTTTTCTGTTTTGCAGTTGTTTGCTGTTGAAGCAATGAATCTGTCTTGGACTATGGAAAGAACTTCTTGGTAACACCTATGGTTGAATTTGACCATTCCTGTTGCCACTTTTCAATGCTTTTCTTCTGTTATTAACGTATTCTTTGGGATCTTGTAAATAAGGAGTTGACTTCCCGTTTGATCTCTTGCATTATGTATCCATGCCTGTCATTGTGTCTCTATAGATCAAGGATATCTCTGTTATTAGTGTAAATAACATTTTGTATTCCCAATAAGAAATACAAATATGAGCATTAATGTATGCAGACTTCTTAGTAACAAAGGCTGTAACAGTAATAGGGTTGCCAAGAGCAATCAGCTATGTAAATACAAAATTATGAAGGGGAATAAAAGTAAACTTAAATAAGTAAAAAAATATTGGTGTGCACAAAAAAGCCTATCTAAGAATTTGAGAGGGAGAAAACTAGAGGTGGTATCAAGGAATTTGAATATTTGGGAGTAAAGTTAAGTAGCAATGTGGAATGGGAAGCACATGGTAAAAAAAAGCCTTGGTAGGGTTAAGAATATGCAACTACAATTGAGGGGGTCAGTACAACAGTGGCCCAACCCATGTTTTCTAAAAATGGAGAAAAACTGAGTTAAAGTTAAACACACCTGTTTGTTTAGGATAAGCAAAGGCTCATTTGAACCACACATTGTTCACTGCTACTTTCTCAGCTTACTAAACAGCAATGCACTGATCAGAGGTCAAGTATTTTTGATACATAACAGATTTTGTGGTATGCTGCAAATATTTTTCTGGTTTGGACCACTGTTGCACTGACACCTTTTCTTCTGTCTTACCATGCAAAAATATCTTGCAGTAAATATGTACCCTTTTTTATAAAATGAAACGTGTTTTATCCATACAATTTTTTAAAAGCTTTAAAATGCGTATTGTTAAATGGTAGGACATATTAAAGGGCAGTAAACGTGTTTGATTCATATACTCATATGCTGAATATTCAGGTATATCAAAATATGAAAAATTATTTTACATTGTCCATCTCATTTTCCCATACATAAGCAGTAATAATTTTCAAATTCATGCTGTTATTGAATGATTAGGATATATTCAAAAGTAATGAAATATGTTTTATTCACTCAAGCTTTTGGAAGTATGATGTGTACAGTTTTATTTGTGTGTCTATTTTACATAATCAAGCATGTCAAAAAATTCACCCTCCATCTCATTTTCAGTTTTGAGTAACATTTTTAGAAATCAAACTATTGTAAAATGTATGATAAACTGGTGGGATATACTTTAAAATATGTTTGAATTTATTGGTTTGGGTTTGACATATTTTGGTTCAAGCTTAACATTGCTAAGATCCAGGATGTGCTTATCCTTTCTTTTTTGCAGGATTCACATTGGCTATTTATGTTTAGACCATAGTATTTTAATTGATTCACTCTTTTGGCATTGTCTCACCTGCATGTATATATGTGGATGATGAGGCAAGTTCCCATTGGGTGTTTCATATGTATTGTACATATATTTACTTACTTTTGTATTTTAATATACATGTTGACCATGTTCTTAAACAATGTTTCAGTTTTTTCCATTGTAACATGTTATAAAGGACAGTAAAGATTTGATTGACTGATAGTTGCACTCAAACATGATGTTCATTATTATTTATTATCACGGAGTAGGCCATGCGAATATTGTTTGTTGCTAGATTAGTGCCTACGTGAAATATTTATTTTTAAAGCAGTGTATCGGCTTTATAACCACCATCTTCTAATTAGATTGCAGCCTTGAGACCAATCTCATCACGTAAGTGTTAGCAACACTTTTCTTAAATAATATAATATGTTATTTGGTTTTTTAAAAATATCAGATTTCTAACCAAACATAAGCTGCTACCATATCTGTTGCCAACTGCTTCGAGGAGTAAACAAAAGCAAAACTTGTTTTTGTTTTATAAACGAATAAGGGTTTCTTCTTTTATTCCTCTTGGAAATAAATGGGGAGGACCAAGAGCGATTTAGATCCTGGTAAGACCACTAAGAATTACATACGTGCTCCAACCTTAAAATTACATGAATCTGATAATCCAACAACTATCCTAGCAATGATACCGTCAATGTAGACGATTATATGAATGAAAATGCGTCACTAAAGGAGTCAGTAAATCATGAAATGGAGCATGATTACCAGCATTCTCCTACAACACCAAACAGAAAGCGAATGCGCACTTTAAATCCCTCAAAGGAGTGGCACCAAGATGAGGTGCCATCTATTAAGCTTAACGCAGGAATGTTACGTGCATCCCCATCGCGTAGCACTTATAGTTTACTAACTTCAAATAGATTTGCAGCACTGAGCGACCTGGAGAATCAGGAGACAAATGAAACGCTTGATGCATATACACCTAAAGCTCAACCTATTTTTGTAACAGGTGTAAGGAATATCCAAGAATTTAAAAAAGTGATGGACTGTGTAATTTCTAAAGAAAAATACACATTAACTACAATGAGGTCTGGACATCTTGTGAAATTGATGCCAGTGGACATAGAGAGCTACAAAGTCATTAGAGAATACTTCTTAAAAGAAAACATCAGTCACTACACTTATCAGCTGAAACACGAACGAACGTATAGGGTAGTACTTAGAGGAATGCACTACACGGAGGACGTAAGCATCACAGGTAAGCATGATTAAAGAAGAACTAGGCACACTAGGGCACACAGTAAGAAATATAGTAAATGTGTTGCATCGAGTTACAAAAGAGCCTCTGCCACTTTTCTTTATCGGTTTAGAACCAGTGTCTAACAACAAAACAATATTTGAGGTGAAATACTTAATCAATATGATAGTAACTTTTGAGCCACCACACAAAAAAGGGGAATTGTTCAATGTAAACGTTGTCAAAGGTTTGGACATACCAAGAACCACTGTAATCGCCCTTTCGGTTGCGTTAAGTGCGTTGGCGATCATCCGACTGCCGTGTGTAACAAAAAGCTTGACACTCCAGCTACTTGCGTAAACTGCAAGCAAAACCATCCTGGAAGTTATAGAGGATGTCAAACATAAGGAATATAAGGAGAAGGTGTTTCCACCACTTAGAGAGAAACGTGTTTCATTAACAACTAACACGCCACCAGCAGCGGCACATGCCACCATACGAAGCCCTACCGTATCACGCAAGACTTACGCAGACATGACAAACGGAAGCATAAATTCAAATAATAATGAAACCACACAACTACTTTCTGCTATGGAACAGGTGTTCACAAGGTTTGAAAAAACTGTAGAAAACATTATGGACAAAATGGTGGATAGAATGTTCGATCTCATCAAGACCATCGCCAGCAGAAAACAAAATGATTAACTCACTAAAAATTTCATCATAGAATGCCAACGGCTTGTCTCAACGCAGACAAGAATTAGAATTATTCTTAAAAACAGAAGATATAGATATCATGCTTATTTCTGAAACAAAGTTTACGAACAAAAATTATTTAAGAATAGTAGGTTATGCAATATACACCACAAACCATCCCTCAGGTAGAGCTCATGGCGGAACTGCCATTATAATAAGAAATTCAATTGTTCATCACGAAATGCCTAAAAACGATAAAGACTTCCTACAGCCTACTAGCATAAATGTAACCACACCAAAAGGTCCCTTAGCTATATCGTCCATCTATTGTCCTCCTCGACATTCCATAAACAAAGTGCCATTTGAAGCGTTTTTTGAGACTCTAGGCAACAAATTCATAGCAGGCGTTGACTGGAATGTAAAGAATACATTTTGGGGATCTCGTTTAACCCCCACCAGAGGCCGACAGCTCTATTTTGCAATAGCAAACAATAATTTACAGACCTTATCAACTGGAGAACCAACATACTGGCCGTCGGATAGAAACAAAATACCGGATCTTTTAGACTTCTTTATAACAAAGGGAATTTCACCAGATTATGTGATAATAGAGTCGTGCTTCGACCTGTCTTCCGACCATTCTCTTATAGTAATGATGTTGAGCACTACTGTAGCTTTGAAACAATGATCATTCACTCTGAGTAACCGATACACTGCCTGGGATCACTTTAAACAAATCATAGAGGATAACATCATAGAGGATAACGTTAGCCTTAAAACATCTGAAGAAGTAGAAGAACACGTAGCCAACTTCACCACGCTAATTCATTCTGCTGTGTTGAAGGCTACTACAGAATTGAACCAGGACCTCCTAAATACCGGACCTGACACTGAGATTCAAGATGGTGGCCTATGTGTTGGGAACTACTTATAAACAACTCGTCTACAGGCTACGATTTCAACGCAGTAAAATAAAAATGTTGTGTAATAACACGCCTATTTTGTGAATATGGGCTGTGTTAAACACAAAAACACTGTCTTAAACATAACCTCAAGTAAACAAAAAAGGATGACATTTAATATTAAACGATAACCCATGTGCAATGAAATGTATAACCTTAAATATCATTCATGCAATCTACAGGTCTACATGCCATTATGTAACTGCATTACACACTGAAATTACAAATAAGATAGACGAAACTGCAAGCAGCATGTTACTTAAATAAAACAGAAGTGTTGACATTGAGTTGACTCAATCATTAATCAGCTGTAAAAGCAAACAAAGTAAAATTCTACTCGAACAAAATTAAAAATTCAGAAAATAAATCTAAAACAATGTGGAAAATTATAGATGAGCAAAAAAATCTAGAAGCAAAAGAGAAAAATAATATTTACCTAAACAGAAATGGAGAAATAATAACAAACCCGGTACATATTAGTAACATATTCAATGATTATTTTGTTAATATTGGAAATTCTTCTGTCCAAAATAAAATGGGAATCGGCAATAAAAATATATCCAAATCCATGTATGTAAATGAAACAAATGATCAGGAATTAAATGTAGTAATAAATGGTTTTAAGAGCAAGAGATCCAGCGGTTGGGATGGCTTTTCACCTGTTATGCTCAAAAAATGCAAGCATGCTCTAATGGACATACTGGTGCACTTAATAAATTATTCAATTAATGAAGGTACTTTCCCCGAAAAACTTCAGATCGGTATTGTGCGTCCTGTATATAAAGGTGGTAATAAAATGGATGAGTCGAACTATAGGCCTATTACCTTAACATCAATATTTGCTAAATTATATGAAAAAGTCCTGGAAAAACGAATAATAAGTTACTTAAATGCAAATGGCATAATAGCAGACTTACAACATGGATTTAGATAGGGATACTCGACTATTAGTGCCATTATAGAATTTATCCATGAAGTATTCACAAATATGGACATAGGCGAGAATACTATAGGATTATTTCTAGATCTATCTAAAGCATTTGACTGTGTGTCACATAAACTGCTGTTAACGAAACTAGAAAATTATGGGATAAGGGGGAAAATAAATAAAATATTAGTCTTATCTAGTAAATCGTAAACAATGTTGTGAACGAAATTGGCTGTATGGAAATCATTTCAAATCTGTTCAATCTAACATTCAAAATATAAAATCTGGAGTACCTCAAGGATCTGTCCTAGAGCCACTGCTCTTTATTTTGTATGTAAATGATTTGGGGGAATCAACCGATTTGAAACTCATATCGTATGCTGACGATACTTCACTCATTTGTAAAGGAAAAAGCTTGCTACAACTAGAAAACAAAATTTCTCAAAATTTGCTACAAATTTCAAATTATCTGAAAGATCACTCTCTTAAATTAAACATAAAAAAACCAAACTGATACATTTTCAGCATCAGCAAAAAAAGGGGGAGGAACTAAACTACATAAATGTAAGACTTGAAAGTACTAAAGTAGAACAGGTATCTAATCAAAAATTTTTAGGAATATATCTTGACGAACACTTAACATATGAAATGCATGTAAACGAAGTAAGTAAGAAAATCACAAAAAACATATACCTACTAAAATACTTTGCAAAATACCTTAATGTAGAAGAGCTTAAAGCTATATATTACGGCATAATATACGTGCACTTGGAATATGGTATTGAAATTTGGGGAGGGTGTGGGGTAACAAAATTAAACAGGATACTATTGCTACAGAAGAGATGCATACGTCATATTTTTCAACTAAAGACTACAGACACGTGTAAGCCACTCTTTAAAAAGAATAAAATATTGACAATAGTTGCTATTTATGTATACAAAGTAATTATACTGATTCAAAACAAATCACTCACTAAAAACGCAGATATCCATACATATAACACCAGAGGGAATGAAAATGACCATAGAATGCACTTAAATAAGGCTTCAACCAAAAAGGATCCGATTGTAATGGGAATGATATTATATAATGCCCTACCAAGAACTATAAAAGAGCACTCAAGAAAAAACTCCTTTGCTAAAGAGTTAAAGAATTATCTAATTGGAAGGTGCCCATACAGGTTAGAAGAGATGTTAAATTAATGTGTACTGTTAATGTATTTTTGCATATTCAATATTTCATGTTTGTATTCCATAAGTCTAATTATGTGCCATGCTGTTGGTGCGGTTTTTGCAATTATTATCGTCGCTATGTCTTTAAGCTAATGAGATCTTTTTGATCTCAGGGCTTGGTAACGGATGGAATGAACATACACTCGGGTTTAACTTTAGTCAAACATTTTATTTGCACCTTCTTGTTCATAATTTTTTAAATCGTATCACAGTAGAAAGTCTTATTTTTAGCGAATCAACTTCCCTAGCATCGCCGAAATTTGATTAAAGGTCTCTAAACACTTAGTAAATTCACTTTTACTATTTCATGACGCGTACACATAAAAATGTCTTCTCACCTCGGAGATACACACGCTAGTGAACAGTATTTTGGCGTCGTTTTGACGCGTCACCGCCTTTTTCATATTCATCCGCGCTATTCATCAAATAGTTCTTTCTCGTTAGGGAAGTGATCCCAATCATCGTCCCCTACTTTTATTATGGAACACATACAATTCTAATATTTATACACATATATTAAAATCAAATATGGAAAGATTTATGACGTCTTTGTGCAAACTTATTTGTTCGTAACAATGAACCTTATCAACATGTTTTCGTCATTTAATTATCTCATACCAACATCAAAAAACGAATTACACTTTTAACAAACATTTACATGAATGATTTTCTTTTGGGGTCTTCTAATATTCTGTCTCACATGCCCCTTGTTTTGTTTTTCAAGTTGTCACCTATATTTACAATCTTGAAACACAATACAATACTTCTCCCTACTCCTCTGATGCAATCACTTTGTACAATATATTTTTCTTTTCTTTACAGTCTTCTTCGCTGTTTGTCTTTGTCTTTTGTTTTGGCATGACACAGCATGTCTTTATAAATTTCACATATTCAATTACTACACAATACATGTTCAGTTATTATACATCACATATTCAGTTATTATGTAATACATATTCAGTTATTGTACAACATATCCAGTTATTATACAACATATGTTCAGTTATTATACAACATATCCAGTTATTATACAATACATATTCAGTTATTGTACAACACATTCAGTTATTATACAACATATGTTCTGTTATTATACAACATATCCAGTTATTATACAACATATCCAGTTATTATACAACATATGTTCAGTTATTATACAATACATATTCAGTTATTGTACAACATATGTTCAGTTATTATACAACACATATTCAGTTCTTATACAACACATACTCAGTTATTGTACACTTGACATTGACACAAATATAATTTAAGTGTATCATGGTTTATTATGTAGCTTTTGACTTATGTTCCTTGTTATGAGGAGAGAAAAACAGGATACAAATTTTGAGCTAATGATTATGATCATATTTATGGCAATATTTTATTCAGTTCTTTGCCTTCTTTGTCTTGTAAGCTTATGTATAGGCAGGTCGTTGAGTCGGTTCTTAAACTCTGATGTTACTAATGGTACCATTTTTTTTTAATTTGGTTATTATTCATTATTATTTGGTTCAACATTTCTTCGAGCTTAGCATTGGCTATATCCATCTTAATTCATGGGCATTGCTTTTCTGATTATGGTTTTTCTTACTTCACTAATTGTCACCTCTTTGTCTCTTATCTCTATAAGAGAAAACTTCTATACTTATAATTATTCTGCAGTTGTATTATTTTTCTTCTCAATTCACCCTCGACATCTTTGTGTCAAAATATTTTATCTTTGTCATCACAATTGATTCCTTTTTATTTTTCTCGCTGACATCCTTATGTCAAAAACACATTATTTTCCGTCGCTATAATTCATTTCTTTAAGACAGTGTCCTCGTGTGTCTTTGTTGACAATGCTCTTTGTGATCAATATAGCCAATGACTACGTTGATTTTCTTTTTTGTTGTATTTTCTAATCTGAATATAATTTTCTATAAGTAACCCATTAAAAATTGTTATTTTCCATCATCTCTACTATTCCGGCCTTACATATTTGTTGGCAAAGACTATTTGGTCCTTTCTTTGTATGGTTATAATTTATTTTTATGGTATCTTCCTACCAACTTGCCATTTGTATTCTGTAGCTCATACGTGTGGTCACCCAGCTGTTTTGTTATGACCAGTGGTCCAGTGTACAGTAGTTCCATCTTTCTCTTCGTGTAGCCATCACGAGTCGATGTCAATTGTAAGTTGCTTATGGTTTGTGTTGTTGGTCATCCAGTCAGTTGGGACGAACTTAGTTGTTGTAATTTCCCTGAGTGTTGGTGGTGGTTGTTTCTGTATTCTGTGCAGCATCTGACCTATTCGGCACATTTTCATTCTGTTCCTGTTGTCTTACGTTGTCGGTGTTCCATTGGTTTCTGTCCCTTTGGCGTGATTCTCTGCTGTATGACGGTCTTTGGTTGTTGAATCGTATGTGGTTCACTTGATGGGTACGGTCTCTTGGTCTTCCACGATCATATGTATATGTTCTGTATCTCGATTCACCCCTCGGTATTGTGTCGTGGTACCGCTGTCTTGTGTTCTCCATCCTCTCGCCATGATTGTGTGGTTGTGGGAAATGGTGTGCCCCTCTCCCCCTTTCATGGGTGCTCCTAGTATTTCTATCTTCTCCCTCATTCTGGTTGTTTGTAGCCATGCTCCGGTTTAAGATGGGTGAGTTTGGGTGGCCGTTCCTATGTCTATGCTCATTAGGCCGACCATTTTGTGTTTCGAAGGCTGTCAGCAATTCTATCATATCTGCAAAATCTGCTGGCCTCGCAACAATTAACCCTGTTCTCACCGTGTCTGGGAAATGTCTTGTTATGCTGGTAATTAGCTCTGCTTCCGACAAGTTAGGGTCTAATAGCTTTACTTTGTTGGCTACTTTCATAAAATAATCGACTAGCGATAACCCTTTGGTTGGATCATATCTACCTGTCGCTAGCTCTACCCTAGTGTGGTTTTGCTTAGCTGGGCCCCAATACCTTGATAGGAATAAATTTCTGAATGAGCTATACGACACATGACCTGCTAGTGTTAACCTGAGCCATTCTAACGCCTTGTTTTTTAAGCTTTTCTTGACTATCATCAACCTAAGGTTATTTGGTATCCTTTTCACTTTAAAATACTCTTCCATCTCTTTAACAAAGAGTTTTGGATCGTCTCCCTTCTCCTCGTCAAATGTAGGTGGTGTGATTTCATGTAATATGCTGTTGGTGTAACATGTGTTGTGTGTTGTGTCATTGTTTGGTTGTGAACCTCTTTCTCTGTATGGTGAGTCAACATTTTGTACATTATTCAAATAACTCTCATCTTGTACATTACTTACATCTAAATCATCTTGCCTTTGTAGTGCATTCACAACATCATTTACATTAGCCAAACTTTCTTTTCCTTTTTTCATTTCTTCACAAATTGATTTTAAATCATTATTTATTTCTAAGTGACTTTGTTTCATATCATTTATAGCATCCTGTTGCGAATGTACTACATTAGTCATCGTCTTAATTTTAGGAATTACAATTTGTTCTACAGTTTCATTAATAATGTCTTTCTTTACCACCTCAATCTCTTTCCTTAATTCCTCGGTTATTTCTGCTTTTACATTTGTAATCTTACAGTCTACACTTGTATTACATTCTGTTATTTCATCTCTACATCTACCAATTTCTCCTTCTAATACAATCTTATTTTCTCTCATTTCTGATTCTATTTTTCCCATCCTATCTCCTATTTTTTCTATCCTAGCTTCTAAGGCTTCCTTTGTCTCATTTAAGTTTTTATGTACTAATTTTAAATTAGTTTTCATTACTTTCATATTTTCTTTACACTCCTGTCTTCCTAATTCTATTTTGTGTTCTAAGTTCTGTCTCACTTCCTCCATTTTCTGACCTATTCCTTCCTTATTCTGTTCTAGTTTCTGGCCTATACTCTGACCTAAACTTTGTTCTATGTCCTGTTTTAATTCTGCGTTATTTTGTTCCATTTTCTGACCTAATTCTACCTTGTTTTGTTCCATTTTCTGACTTATTTCCTTCATATTCTGTTCTAGTCTTTCAAACATGATCATTAATAACCTTTGGTCTTTTCCTATCGCTACCTGCTCCTCACTTTCTGGTTCTATTTGATAACTAGACCTATCTGCCCCTTCCCCCACTCCTGTTTCTATGTCTTTTCGCGACATTTTAGTTTCTTTATTCAATTCACTTAGGGTTAAAAATCCCACTACTTTGCCGCTTCTCAGTAACATAAAAATGAAAATAAACTGGATGTAAAAATAAAAATTTCTGATCCTACTTTTTTTTCCGTTGATTTGTCCAGTTATGTACGTCTCCTGGGCAGTTGGCTTCGCTAGACGATCTCCGGTGTTTTCCCGCGTTGATTATCCGTGCATCGGTGTTCTGATGTATCGTTGATTATCCGTTCATCGGTGTTCTGGTGTCGATATCAAACGATGGTCTAATGGCGTCTTCTTTCCTTTTGGCGCGATGATATGGCGTCACTTGATGTTTTTCGTAAGTTCATTCCCGTAATTTCCATTTCATCCTAAATTCGAGTTCCACGTTGGGCAAGCCATTTTGGTGCGGTTTTTGCAATTATTATCGTCGCTATGTCTTTAAGCTAATGAGATCTTTTTGATCTCAGGGCTTGGTAACGGATGGAATGAACATACACTCGGGTTTAACTTTAGTCAAACATTTTATTTGCACCTTCTTGTTCATAATTTTTTAAATCGTATCACAGTAGAAAGTCTTATTTTAGCGGATCAACTCCCCTAGCATCGCCGAAATTTGATTAAAGGTCTCTAAACACTTAGTAAATTCACTTTTACTATTTCATGACGCGTACGCATAAAAAATGTCTTCTCACTTCGGAGATACACACGCTAGTGAACAGTATTTTGGCGTCGTTTTGACGCGTCACCGCCTTTTTCATATTCATCCGCGCTATTCATCAAATAGTTCTTTCTCGTTAGGGAAGTGATCCCAATCATCGTCCCCTACTTTTATTATGGAACAAATACAATTCTAATATTTATACACATATATTAAAATCAAATATGGAAAGATTTATGACGTCTTTGTGCAAACTTATTTGTTCGTAACAATGAACCTTATCAACATGTTTTCGTCATTTAATTATCTCATACCAACATCAAAAAACGAATTATACTTTTAACAAACATTTACATGAATGATTTTCTTTTGGGGTCTTCATTCTGTCTCAATGTACTTTTTATTCATATATTAGCAATATTAGCATTTGACAATGCTCCATGCTTGTATTACAAGTTTTATGAGCAATAAATTTGAATTTGAATTGTTTACACTGTTTGTCACACTTGTACAATGTACATAATGTTATATACCTACACAAAACATACTATACTGGATGGCTGATATACATATGCTGCCATTGAGAATAATTAGCTACCTACTAAATTCAAAAGCTTTAGGGTGGAAATTTGCTTTTACTATTAGTATGAAATACGTAACCTTAAATCAGCATTGTGAAGCAACTTTGGGTAATAATTTATAAAATCGGCCGCTCGAGAAAACGAATGAAACATAGTGCAATGGATGCAGTTTTTATTGCTAATTGCGATTTTGAAAGTTTTATTATGCGCTTAAGCTTCGTTTTTTATTTATGAGCAAATTTCGTATGTGCTATGCAGTGGTTTTATTTCGCGTATGCGGCGGATATTTAGCAAATAAATGTTTATAAACGAGTATAATATATGCTAGAATGATTGATCAATGTATTTACGTTGAAATTGTTATTGCTGATTACGGTTTTCGAAGTTTTATTTGCCGGTCAAGATTCGTTTTCGTTTTTGCTGTGTCACGTTAGGTTTAGTGTATGTATATAAGTGTAATAACAGTTATCGAAATTTTGCCCGTGTTAGGTTAGGTTAGTGTATGTATATGAGTGGGCTGACAGGGTCCTGTGTTATCGAAATATTTGCAATTTGGGCAGTGTTTATGCAATGATTTCAACGTAAATGCATTAATCAATCATTTTAGTATATATTATACTCATTTATACACATTTATTAGCTAAATATCCGCCGCATAAGCGAAATAAAACCACTGCATCGCACGTACGAAATTTGCTCATAAATAAAAAACGAAGCTTGAGCGCACAATAAAACTTACAAAATCGTAATCAGCAATAAAAACTGCATCCATTGCACTATGTTTCATTCGTTTTCTCGAGCGGCCGATTTTGTAAACATTTTCCCAACTTTGCTATAGTCTACGGTTTTACATGCAGCAACATAACACATTTCTTCTGAACTACAGCTACACATTTAAATTACAAAGACAAAAGATAATGTATAAATACAAGCAGCATACTACTTACATGGGTAAAACTGTAGGAGAGCGGCGTCTCGAAATTATTGTCTTTCACTATTCACCATGTTATATACACACCGGCAACACACATAACGCTGCAATTTATAGTAATTAAATAGAATTTACAAGCGTTACGTTTCAATTACCTGTTGTTTTAACTGAAAGTTTCTGATTTTTAATTTGCATCCGGGAATGCAACAGTTACGGGGCATTGTGATGTTTGAGGTTAGGTAGAGGTATGACTACATTAACGTACACTACTGGAACAGTTTTTCTTCAACAACCTCTCACCACTGTAATAGTGACACAAATTGTATTTGCAAACATATAAATTAACCACATTATACGGCTAACGTAGCCATAGCCTTAGATGAAACACAATAAACATGAACACGTGGTTAAACACACGGCACAGTCAACACATTATTAGATTTATTCCCGTTCCCTATACTGCCCAAATAAAAGTTTTTAAACACTCGCTTTGCTAATATGAAGACAAACTTACACAGGAATTGTTATAAAAAACAATAACTCAAAGGCATAGAAAATAATACGAAGGATAGCGTGTGGAAACACCTCAGAAATCACCCCCACCAGCCGACGCCATTTTTGTACAACTTAGATGGCAGAGTCAGGTCCGTTAAACCAGAGGGTCCTGATTGAACCATAATAATTCCTTAACTGTTAATAAATATCCGCAGATTATTCGCGAAAAAATAAAAGAACGTCGACAACTAAGAAGAAATTGGCAAAATAGAAGGTATCCTAGCGATAAAAATGTATTTAACAGATCTTCACAAGAGCTAAAACGACTGATACAGGATTTTAAAAATCAGAATATCCAGGACTACTTGAGAAATTTAACTCCTACAGAAGCTAAAGATTATTCGCTCTGGGAGGCCACAAAAAAGTTGAAACAACCAACGGAGCCGATACTCCCACTTCAAAAAAATGATAGCACTTGGGCAAGAAGTAGTCAAGAAAAGGTGGACCTATTTGCCAAACATCTTTCTTCAGAATTTCAACCCTTTCCTTGGTGCATCCAGAAAAAAGGCGAAGATGAGATTAAGGAATATCTCTATCCTCCATTTCAAATGGCACTTCCAATTCCGCCTATATTATATAGAGAGACAAGAACAGTTATAAGCCAGTTAAATGCAAAAAAGACCCTTGGATATGATCTCACCACTGGACGAATGCTTCGGGAGTTACCATTTAAAGCAGTCATATTCATAACTTGTATTTTTAATGCTATAATAAGGACTGGTTACTTCCCTGGAGCTTGGAAAATAGCACAGATCATAGTCATTCTAAAGCCAGGAAAACCTCCACATGAAGTAAAATCTTACCGACCAATTAGTTTGCTCCCAGTGCTTTCTAAATTATTTGAGAAGTTACTTCTCATTAAACTGAAACCTCACTTGTCTTCACTGATTCTCAGCTTCCAGTTTGGATTCCAACCCCAACACTCCACAATTGAACAAATACATCAAATAACTGAAGTGATTAACCACGCATTTGAACGACGACAGTACTGCTCAGGAGTATTTCTTGATGTTAGTCAGGCATTTGATAAAGTTTGGCATACTGGACTAAAGTTTAAGCTGAAGAAATCTTTGCCACATCATTTTTATGTGTTAATAAAATCTTACATAGAAAACAGATATTTTCAGGTAAAATTCCAAAATAGCCTTACAGAACTTCATCCTATTAAGTCAGGCATACCACAAGGTAGTATACTAGGGCCAATTCTATACATATTGTATACTGCTGACCTACCAACACAAGAAAACACAACTATAGTAATTTTTGCAGATGATACAGCCATTCTGTCAGCTCATAAAGATCCTACTACTGCTTCCCAAATTGTACAACACCATCTTTCTGACATAGAAATTTGGCTTAAGAAGTGGAGAGTTAAAGTTAATGAATCTAAAAGTCACCACGTAACATTTACACTGCGTAAATGCTCATGTCCACCTGTTACTCTTAACAATCAGATTATTCCAGAAGCACAAGACGTGAAATATCTAGGGATGTACATTGACAGACGACTCACCTGGAAACAACACATATGCACCAAACGCAAACAGCTAAATTTAAAATATTCCAAAATGCACTGGCTTCTTGGACCTAAATTACAACTCTCAGTGACAAGCAAACTAATCATCTACAAAACTATACTGAAACCAATTTGGACATATGGAATTCAAATATGGGGTACAGCAAGCAACTCAAACATCGTAATACTAGAACGTTTTCAAACCAAAACTCTGCGAACCATTGGTAAGATCCCCTGGTACATCGGTAATAAGTACATCTACAATGATTTTAAACTCCCAACAATCAAACAGGAAATCGCAGCTTACAGCCTGTCCTACCAAAAGCGTCTCTACAGTCATCCCAATACACTGGCAATAAATCTACTTGACAACAGCAGCAGCACAACAAGCCGACTACAGAGAAACCAAGTCTTGGAATTGCAGCACAGATTTGCACCCAAATTATAAACAAATTTATGGCCAATGGGCCATAGTTTGTAAAAGTAATATGTAGGGCTAGGAAGTTCATGCATTTGCATGTTTTTTCATAGGGGTTAAAAATGTATGCTTTTATATTATGTGCACGAATTACGGAATTTTCAGTTATTTGGAGATGATTTTATGCTGCATATAACTGCATATTTTCTTGATTTTTGATAAATGCATATTATTTCAATACTATAGCCCCTATATTGCATATTTTAATGATTTTTATGGCTTTTTATTACTGGATAATATTTTTCATATGGCAGTACTGCACATGATGATGAAATTCACGAAGATTTCAATATTATTGCCCCTGTATTGCATATTTTAATGATTTTTATCCTTTTTTTCATCTGTATAATATTTTTCATATTGGTAGCATTTCTGAGACAATGGTTCTTTCCCATTGGTAGATAGATTTGTGTCCAGTACAAAGATAATTTTTGTTAAATGTCCTAAAAGAGTTAAGTTGTTTAGATCAACAGCACCTAATATCTGACTTCTTCCTGCACCAGTGTTAATCGATGGGGAACATGGATCGGTGCAGTTTTATATTATGCTGAGCACATAGAAATAGCTGAAGAGGTTATTAATTCATTGCACTTGAAACATGCTTCATCAATAGAAACTGTGCAAAATATTCTGTCAGGCACTGGGTTAAAAGAGGATCTTGGTTTCATATCTGCCCATTTTCTTTCTTACCAACAACCATAACGGCATTGGAAGCTGTAGGATATCCTTTGCATAAATCACTTACTGTCTTTGAAAAAAAAAAAAAAAACAATATGTGATCTAAGTTTGGTTCCTGGTAGCATAGGACAAAAAGTGAAAGAGAAAGTGAATTATGTAATTTCAAAAAATTCTGGTTATAAACAGATGTGCTGTATTCGAGACATCCTCAAAAGAAAACCATGTCTCACCAAGAGACTTGACTCTCTCTCTCTCTCTCTGTGTGTGTGTGTGTGTGTGTGTGTGTGTGTGTGTGTGTTTGTGTTTGTGTGAAGCAGTTAGCATCATTTAAATATGCCCGATAACATCTTGTGACGTGGAGAGAAGTTTTTCACGTTACAAAAGTGTTTTGCGAGAAAACAGACGATTTATTACAGTTGAAAATTTGTGCAAAGTGTTGGTTGTCAACTGCAATTTAGCAGTTAATACTAGCAGCAGGACCACTTCTGCTTCAACGTCTAAGGAATAAGGTAACTTTATTTATTATTTATACTAACTCGTCTTGTCCACTGCAAAGGGACATTAATTGTTTTAATTAAATAGTGCATACATCTTGGCATATTTTCAAGTTTTTAAGAAAATATTTGCATGCATATTTCAGTGTTTTTTAGGGCATGAACTTCCGAGCCCTAGTAATATGTTATCATTGTTACTTATTGTTCAACTATTGAACAGATTGTAATTTTGCAAGTGTATAAATAAAAAATATATATATTATTTATTTATGCAAACAAACTTGGTTATTTGTTGTTAGCTAATGCTGGATTTCTGACAATGAAGTCATTAATCCTCTTGCTCTCCAATATTTTTCACTGATGGATGGGGTGCTAGAAGTGGCCGGGCATATTTGAAGGTGGTCTCAGTCCATTTCCTCTTGCAGATCACATAGAGGACAGAGCGGTGAAGGATATATCCCAATTCTGTTTAAATGTTTTGGAACGTTTATTCGAGCCTCCTTCCTTCTTTCAAAGATATGCGAAAGCGGGGAAGTTGACGGGAACAAATAAGATCAGAAGAATTTACCGGTGAATGAAGCGATGAGACTCTTGAAGCTTTTCATCGAAGTTCTCGATGTACCTCAGGGCGTGGTACGGGTCTACGTCTTACAAGGATGATTAAATTTCCTTTTTATACTTTTAGTATACTTATTGGTAAGTGTAGGTCGTTTGTACCTGGCCGTGTACGCGAAACAACGAAGTATTGGCGCATGCGCGGATCGGCTAGTCGAAGCGATGGAGGGGTAATTGCCAACCTTTATTTATTGTTCCTTCACATCACAAACAATAATACAAATATTCTGGATTGGCGTCCTTTTTCACAAGCCCTCCGGGGTTCACACAACCCGAACACGGACTACGTAATCTTGCGAGTTCTTAATCTTCTTCTATCTTTTGATGCAGCCTTACTAATTATATATTAGTTCTCTGCATTTTTACTCCTGTTAACTTTTAAAACACAATGTTCTTCCAATAAACACTATATGTCGATAACTTTTAAAATTGTTCGCGGACTTTGCGATTTCCACATGACGCCAATCCCAACAATACATGAACAAGAACAAGCTAAGACAATTGAAGATCTCTATCATTGCCCACTAGGACAATGATTCACAATTTTAGGGGGCTTTTTCTGCCACCACTATGAACACAAATTTTAACTATTTTAGGAGGCTTCTTCTAAAAATATCGCCTCAGCTTTGTCAGAAAATCATGTCCTGTAATCAACCGGAAGGTTGGAACTGCCGTTTTTCAAGGATACCAAGGAATTACTGTTTGAATGTTTGGTAGTTCCCATCTTTTATTTTTTGATTTTTCATAGTAATATTTTGCAATAATCTTTTTGAATTCAGAGTTGACTAATCTTTTAGCTGCATAAAATGGTAGATTAACTATAGATTTCTGCATATTGCCAGTACCCTTTTTAGCAAGAAAATCAGCTTTCTCATTGCCACTCAGTCCACAGTGACCTGGTATCCATTGGAAGACTAGGTGTTTTTGAAGTGCTGTTAGATGGGTAAGGATTTTCCAACATTCTATAATTGTTTGGGTTTTTGGTGACAACTTGGAAGTAATTGCTATAATTGCCACCCTGGACTCTGAGAGAATAACTGCTTGATGAAAATGTGAAGTTCTATATAAAAGATTTTGTGGGGCCATTCGAATTGCTTCAATTTCTCCATCAAAGTTTGTAGTTCCATAACTTAAAGATTTGTAATAGGAAAAGAGGTGACACGTGACTCAGGCCCCTGCTCCATCTCGGTTTGATATCAATGATCCATCAGTATAAATATGGAGCCATTCGTGTCCTGGAAATGTAGTATGGATTGTCTCTAATGCCAATAATTTTAGAACACTAGTTGGAGTATCACTTTTCTTAACTTCTTCTGTCAGATGTAAATAATATGTGATGTCTAATGTTTGTGTCGGATTGACTTTAGATATGAAGTTTTCCTTTGAATTAGGAAGGTATACATTCTTCTTGATGTCTTGAATTTTGGAAAGAAAGCTCTCCTGAGTCTTTAGTGTATGTGTAAAATTTCTCTTGTTTCATGTATTGAATGGGAGTCTGATCAACTTTTCGTGTTGAATAAGAGCCGCTTTTTCTATTTCATATTCAATGGGGTATTGGTTGGTTAGTATTTCCATAGCTGCTATTGGATTGGTTTTGATAGCACCTGTAATTAGTCTCAGACTTTGGTTTTGAAAGATTTGAATTTTTTTTGTGTTTGTCGTTACAAGAACTTTGCTGCAGTAAGTAAATAATGGCTTTATACATACATTAGAGAGCAAGAGGATTAATGACTTCATTGTCAGAAATCCAGCATTAGCTAACAACAACATACATTGTATGTTGTGTTAAGAGTTGCTCTGAAACATCCCCACTTCATTCCTGTTAGACGTTTTAACAGTGAAAGGCGCCTCTCTCTCTTTGTATTACATTTTCTATTTGTTTGGTCCACGTAAGTTTGGTATCAACTTGGTTATTTAATCCCGGGATATAAAACATTTATAATAGTAAGTTGCCATTTGGGTAATTGTCTCTAGTGTGAGACTGCCTTTGTTGTTTACCAAGAGAAATACGGATCGGTTGGAGAATTCAGCGTCATTCTAGCAGGTTGTCACTGTAGCTTAATGGTTAGAGCACCTGTCTGGTAATCAGAGGATCTGTGGTTCAAATCCTGGCTGTGGTATTGGATTTTTCAGTTCCAATTCTACCTCTCAAATTGATTTTCATTTGGGGAAAAATATTAATAGCTTCAATTTAATATAAGGAATGGGTTTTGGTCCAAACCATATAGTGGGAAGATAGTTCACATGAAACCTGACAGATGGCGTCAATATTGTAAATTGTGTACCAGAGAGGGTTAGATCACTTATGCTGACCTCCTCAATTGCAGATGTCAGCAAAATGGATGGAAAGAATGTATGAGGCTTCTGCAGATACAAACATTCTATGCGTCAAAGAAATCTTGGGGAAGTTCAGAAATAAGTAAAGAGTAGGCCACATTTATAAATAATTTTGCAAAGAATTATGACTATCAAGAGCAGCACCAGGTGAAACAGTATTATTAAATATAGGAAAGAGAAGGAGATCGGCATGAACAGATTTACAAATAGGACAACTGGACATGTGTCCAGAATGCCAATTTTTGAGAAGCACGAGGATATGAGGTGTGAAAACAGCAAAAAACATTGGAGACATGAGAAAAATATGTTTAGCGTGCAGTAATAATTTGATTTACAAAAAGACATCTGAAATCTTACAATTTAAAGAACAAGCATAGAAAGTAACTGTTTTTTGTAATGTAAACAATTGTTGCTACTAATTAAGGAAAAAATGAAGCTATTAACAGTGAAGCAACAGAATCTAAAATAAGAACAAATTAGAAACTAAAAGCTTCACTTATCTTGCAATATTACTAAGGTAAGTGAAGCTTTTAGTTTCTAATTTGTTCTTATTTTAAATTGCTGCTACATTTGTAGGGATGTCCAAATTATATTTTAGGCATTGAATTAGTTGTAAAATATTTTCAATACATGTTTGATTCAAATCAATATTTCTGTGCTACTGCAGGTTTTGGAGTTGAAAGATTAACATTTTCTCTGCATATTTTTAAAAGCAATATGAATACTTTATTTTATATTTTAGTTACATTGCCTATAGTTTTAAGTATGTACAAAATTTGGTTCATTTTTAAGTCTTCAAGTGTTTAAAATACTTAAAATAAATAACTTCTATGATTCTAAAGATCTTTGCATAAACAAACTAGTTTGTTTGGAAAAATATCAATTCTCTTGATTTGTTGGTTCAATTTTTTGCAGTAATAACAACCATATCAAACTACAGCAACCATGTATTAAATAATCTAATAATTCCTTGGGCATCTCCCTTATACAGAGGATTCCCTTGTCACTTGGCCACTGTCTCCTAAATCCGCAGCCAAAGCCATGGAGGAATGCAGGATGGTGGTGGGAGGGTTCCGTGCACCAACTCCCCCTTACCATATACCTCACCTTTATCAGGATAGCTACTCAAATTGGCATCACGATGCTCAGTGCACCCTGGACCAGACCTCCCACAGTGAAAAATACCTATACCAGTACCAGAAATCTAATCCAAGTCCCCTGCGACACAGGCAGGTGCACCACCACTGCACTATGGGGACAATCATGCAGGTATTAAATAATAAAAAAGAAACGTGTGTCTCCAAAAAGTATTTAGTTGCATAATGCACTAGTTTAAAAATGATAATTAAGCTTGAATATGTAAAACTTTATGTTTGGGAGGAACTGAAAAAGGAAGGGGACCACTGGCTAAAATTAGCTGCCCAGAACACTAGCTATCTGAAATCGGGGCCTCAAGAAAAGCAATAATTTTGTAAAGAAACATGAAGTTCTGGTATAGAAGTCTAGCAACAGGAAACTTTTAAGAATATAAGTGGATCAGCAGGAGAAATATGGCTAATAAAATGGATAAGTGGGGTAGGGAAAATACTGGAAAATATTGGAATGGGAGACATAGAAATTAGGAGAAAGAGGTACAGAAGGTTTTTGGCAAAAAGGTAGCAGAACAAATGGAGGACATAGAAAGTCAAAAGATATGGGGTAGTAGAGAAAATAAAGTCATTAAGTTTCTATGGAATCCTAAAAGAACAATGGGGAAGAGAGGGGAAGTACAAGAGAGATGGCATGGCATGGATGAGAGCTGAAGCTACGTTTCCTCAGGCTTTATAGCAAATGAAGCAAAAGCATACAAATTATGTGGGGGTGAAGAGAGTGTATACATTATTTGGTAGAATGCAAGGAACTGGGTCAATGAAGGGAAAAGGACAAAACGGAAGCTAAAACTGTGGCAGTAAAAATGCAAATGGGGAAGCAAGAAAAAAAGGACCAGAGGGATAAGAAAACATTTTATTAAAGATTAAAGAAGTTCCAATTCTTATTTATGTAGTTCACATATACAAATATTCCTGTACATAAGGAATATACATAAATTTTTCATAGTACATACATCTGAGAAACTTAACAATCCTAAAAGATACTTCAAATCATGATTTAATATGATTTCCTTTGTTTGGAAAACAATTTGCTGCAATCAACACTTAGTTTTGTGAACTTTGCTCCTCATTATGATGCAACAACTTCCAAAAGGTTCTTCCTTGAGTTTCATCTTGAAGCATCTTGTGAATGTCCTCTCAAACATCACCTCCTCTCTGACGAAACGTGTGTGCAGTTTAAAAACCCACTGTAGGAATGTGATCAAATAGCACAAGTTTTCAGTTTGAGCTCATTATTTTTAGCCAATTAGATACTTCTTGCCATAAAACTGTGCCTTACGTTCAAATGCAGGTGATTTAATTGGCGTATTTATCTTGTAGAATGGATTCATAGAATACTGCAACACCGAGCAAAAAACATTAGTAACCTGTACAACTGAATTATTTACATTATTCAGAAATTCTCAAACTTTGTTTACAATGACCCAGCAGTGCTTAAAAGTTAAGAGAATGGTGTTCAGTTTTAAAACAAACATTTGCAGGTTATGTCATCAATTACCTTCCCTACTACCTACCTGGAAGGTAAAAGTACTTCATTTAACCCAAAATTCTCATATGAAGATTACACCCGAAATAAATTTTTGAGGCCCTGTAAGTCAAATTTTTTTTACAAAAGCTTCAAAACTAAAAAATGAAAAGCACTTTTTACATGCAAAATATGTTTTATTTTTAATTTTCTCAAAGGTGGTTCTTAGTTGTAATAAAATGTATATCCAAGAGATTAATGTTACAAATTAAATGTATTAAAGTATATTAAATTAAACATTGAATTTTCTCTGAATAGTGTGTGAATTTTCTACACCTGGAAAATCATAGAGAGATGCAGGAAACTGTAAATTTCACTAAAATACACAATTTGTTTTTGTAACATTAGCCATGGACGTCACTGTGGCTGAGTGGTTAGATCACTTGTCTATCACCAAAGTGACCTAGGTTCGATTCCAGGGATCCACAGTGGCATTCGGTTGGACGAAGTGGTGTCTGGGTGGGTTTTCTCCATATTCTCTGGTTTCCCCCACCATTTCATATCATCCTCTTCCTCACTCTCATACCTGGTGCTTGACTGACCACCTGCTTCCAGGTTTTCACTCTGTCCGCTCCGCTCCATAAGTTTGTGTGCTCTTCGACAGACATCTGACACTAGGCAAAGGCTTGTAAGTCTCAGGGTGTGTAAATCCTCCATTCAGGGAGGGTAATCAAATAAAGAACATTAGTCATTTTTACTTTCTCTGACACTATCAGGGGATATGTGGATGGTGACAACAAGGTACCCAAGCTGAGCAGAACATTACTTCCACTTGCTGGTGTTTTGCTCCTCACTGCAATCTTTTCTATCTGACCTACCTTGGTCATCTCTCGTTCTCTTCCGACCCTGATGCTATTAGGGTACCCAAGGGCTAGGAGGTCTTTAATTTTCAAACCTTTCCACTTCTCTAATTTTCTATTTTCTTTTATAAAAATGCACTACTGCTGGCTTATCACAGCATATAGGAATGTCCTTCAAGTAGCTGAAGAAGAAATGGTTGGTGGTTGCCTATGACTCCCAGCTAGCTCTGATGAACCCATTGACTAAGGATAAGTGTGATCCTTCCACAATATGAAGGTTAAGATGGAATAATTCGACTTGCTACTTGTAAAAATAAAGTGTTCATAAGAAGCAGTTGGAATTAGCTCAAATATATGGTTATGTTTCCAAAATTGAAATTTTCTTTGGCCCTTCATGGGCTGCTGCGCTAGGGTTTAGAATTTAGAATAGGTCCTCCAATTGGATCTCTGGGTGGGGACTGATTTGGGAAAAATATCTACACTAAATATACTGTAATGGAATGCTATGGGATTTAGTAATGATATGAAATCTGAACTTCTTACACTATTACAGAAAGAAAATACAGATGTGTTTGGTCTGATGGAAGCCAATATTGCAGAAGACAAAATATTTTGAACTGAAAAGTTATACAACTTATCTTCTACCAAAAATGAAACAAATTGCAAGCAGAATTTTAGTTGAAGTCAAGAGAAATCTAACATCAAAATTCGAAATCACTAAATTAATGAAAAGGATTCAGCTGAAATAGCATATTTGGGCATATGGAAGAATAATGAACACTTCCCTATATATCTTCCTTTCATAGAAGTTTGAAAACAGTGTTGTTGTAATTAATTTAATTTAAAAGGTGAGTTAATAACACTGAACAACACTTACAACATATTTTTTCCGGGACGCGTTTCGAAGGTAACTTTCCTCCATTATCAACCGGACAATAACTGGGTTTCCATGGTGCTTGATGGTGCAGATGGTGATGCTTCTTCTGGTGGCGGTTCAATGAACTTACTGAAAATGTCTCTCTGAGACATGATTTTCAAAAAATTCACATATCATCCATGGGCCTTTGATAAATTTAAAAAGGTGTTCAAGGAATACAACATTGAGCTAGCAGCAGTAAACCATTACTCCATAAAAAACCTACTACTTTCAAACATCAAAGATGCTATTCCACCTAACAAAAAATCTGGCATATACCAAATTAAATGCAGTGATTGTAATAAAATATACATAGGAAAAACCAAAAGAAATTTAGAAATTAGATCCAAGGAGCATGTTGGAAACATTAAGAGTAAACAATTAGAAAAATCAGCGGTTGCATTTCACTTTTGGACAAAAAATCATGACATAAAGCTAGAACCGAAACTTCTTAAACACATAACCGGAAAACAGGAACTGTCCACATGGGAACAAATCTTTATTTTAAAAAATAGAAACCGAGTATTTAATTTCGACATTCCTCAGAGAGACATTTTCAGTAAGTTCATTGAACCGCCACCAGAAGAAACACCAGAAGAAGCATCACCATCTGCACCATCAAGCACCATGGAAACACAGTTATTGTCCGGTTGATAATGGAGGAAAGTTACCTTCAAAACGCGTCCCAGAAAAATATGCTGTAAGTGTTGTTCAGTGTTATTAATTAACTCACCTTTTAAATTAAACTTCCCTATATATTTTGTGTATAACCCACCAACTAACGCACTACATCTAAATCTATTGGACATATATAAAAAAGAAAAGCTATTATAATAGATTTTAATGCTCACTCTAAATACTGGGGATATAATAGTGTTAATGCATCTGGTAAAATATTGGAAGAACGGCTGTACACCAGTAATATGGAACTTACTTTCAACAGTCAACAATCCGGCACGTATATGCACCACAATGGCTCAACGTATAACCCAGATCCATTATTTGTATCATCAAATATATCAAACAAAACTCAAATATATTTCAGCAAGTATGGGTTCTAGTCATTGATCACTAATAGCCAAAATTATGCTTAATAAAGGTTCATGGAATTTTAGGAAAGTGAACTGGAAAGGCTATAAATGGCTTTAGAAGAATTATACCTCATCTGGTTTATTTTGTCTCTGGCTTAAAGAAAGAGAAAGAGATGTTGAAAAGAGAAGCAAGCACTCATCCGTCTGTCTCTTGTCACGGAGAAGGCGGGAAACGTTCGACCCCTTCCATGCAATCAGTGATGGATTGTGAACAACTGGCAGTAGTTCCACCACAATTATAAATAGAAGAAATACATTTAAAAGTATACACCAGGTCTCCACACCGCCTTCCATTCCAAAAATAATAATAGAATGTTGAACTTTAATTTCAAACAATATACACACAAGCACACATACTGCAGTAGTCTGACACTGAACACAACACAAGACAAATTGAGAGGCTGATATCCAGTGTTTGTGACCACTAAACATGTTTTCTACCCTCACCCCTAACCTATTGCTGGAAATGACGACATTTTTATGATCCTCGAGCCAAGTTAACCTGCAGTAGGTATAGCACCTCAAACAATCATAATTTATAATAATACACCTAACAAAATCAATAATGATTTTTGTAATCTTCTTATAAATACTGTAAAAAAATATACCCCTAGAGGTAAACTTAAAAAATATAACCCCTTTTGGACCAAAGACTTAAAGAACTTAAAAATGAATGAGTTAGCAGAAAATTTAGCTGAAACAAAAGAAGACCAGGACAGTATCCTTAACCGGAAAGACCAAGTAGCAATGTTTTAGAAAAAGCAGTATTACCTGCTAAAAGAAATTCCTTTAATACATTTATTGAAAATATTGATTATAGAAAAGTTTGTAAAAAAGTTAATAATTATGTTTCAAATATTAAAAAAGAAACAGTTCCAAAGCATGTAATTAAATCTGGAGATAGAGTTAACAAATGATTTGAAAATTGCAAATGCATTTAACTCAACTTTTACATCACCAAAACTTCCTGCATCATATGAAAAAAGGAAAAAATTCTAAAGAAAGAAATCAAATCAAAGAAAAACAATTGTATTCCATATTTAACCTCAACAGACGAAATATTTTCCTGTGAATTTACATTTAATTTAATTATAGAATATGCTGACTGGTTTGTTTTAAGATGATATTTTGGTATTTCTGATATTCTTTTGTTAGATTTCCGTATATTTTAATTAAATTCCTATATTTTGTTAAAAGTAGGTTTGGTCAAAACGAGAGGAATAATTTTTTTAACCATCATAGTATATTTATATTTTGCCATGTGATTTACAACTAAGTATTTATGGAAATATTTTGAATATTTTAAATTATGTTCTTTTTGGAAAAAAATTAAATAATTTGAATTTATATTTTAAACAAATTTCTTAATTAGAACCTATATTAAGTTGTATATCATTGGAAAGAGCATAAAGAATGCAGCAAAATGACACCTTTTCCAGATCTGTAGCTCAATTAGAGCAGCTCCTACAGTGATTTGAAAACTACCTGTTCAAGCTTTTTTGGCTAGTTTTTCAAAATTTTACACAGCCATATTTCAGAAATGGTTTGAGATAAATTGAAATTTGATATTTTTCTTAGTCTCTGCACCCACTATGATTATATCAAATATTAGCAAACTCTAAAACAGTGAGGTAAAATTTTTATTTGAAGTGTGTTGATTTTACATGGAACGACCCAGAGGTACTAAACCTTATATCATGTGGTGAGGAGGAAATAGTGCAAAAGTGAAAAGCACTATATCTGGCAACAAAGTGAGTGGAAGTTTGCACAAAGGCCAAGTTTTCGTATTTTGCTCCTTACACCATGCAATGCACCAGTGCATGTACTATGAGAGGCCCTGGCATAATGTATTCCCACACCATGAAATGTGTAATGAAAGTTTATCTCAGTTAACAAAAGAGCAGATAGAAGAATAGTATGTAGAAGAGTGAAGTAGAGAAAGTCCTGGGAATGCAACACATCAGATTTTTATACTAAATGTAGGCAGCATAAAAAGCAAAACAATATCTGTTCATGAGTAAAAGCTTTCACGACCGGAGTTAGAATTAAAGCTAGGGATTTCTTCTGGGCTTAAAAGCTGTGGTCTGCTGGAGTTTAGAGGTCCAGACGTTTCATCCACACCTGCGGCAGACATCATCAGCGGCATGGTCTGAGTCTTCTCTGTGAAGATTCAGACACAATAGAATTGATGGCTGGAGGTGCCGTATTTATATCTGGGCCACTCACAGGGGATTGGCTGGGCTGGAGCAGAAGGTGTGTGTTAGGTGGGCAGGGCTTTTAGCTCTGATTGCTGAATGGTTTACATCCCCTGTGAGCTACCCAAATATAAATACGGCACCTCCAGCCAACAATTCTATTGTATCTGAATCTTCACAGAGAAGACTCAGACCACGCCGCTGATGATGTCCACCGCAAGTGTGGACGAATGTCTGGACCTCTAAATTCCAGCAGACCACGGCCTTTAAGCCTGTAAGAAATCTCTAGCTTTAATATCAGTTCAGTTTTAAATTTCTTCTAGCATTATAAAATTCTTGTTTACTTTCTTTATGATTAACTTACTTTAATGTAAGTCTCATATATTTCCATAAAGAAGTTCTTTATTCCATCCTCATTTTTAACATCATGTACCATAATAAACCTTATATGGCTGGCAGTAACAAAAGCAGAAACGAACCATTGATTAAATTTGTCAACAGACTTCAGATACATGTTGTTTGTTTTCCACATGTGCTCATCTGCCAAGTCGAGTGCTGAATGAGCAATGAACTGATTCAGGTGCCTGTGATCTTCCTTCTGTAACAAAATATTATATTAGTTTATATATCTGAGGAGAATACAGTGAAATTAGTTTGTTCTTTATATGTGAAAATTGAGATGTTTATTACGTTTCACTTCACTTTCTAAACCAGAACTTTACTGGAAAAAAAAAAAATTATTTTGTTCTTTAAGGACGCTGTCAATTGCCAGGATCACATCAGTGTCACTGGTGTGCCGGAATTTCGTCCCACAGAAGTTCTTTTATATACCAGTAAATCTACTGACATGGAGCTGTCGTTTTTAAGAACACTTGAAAACCATCAGCCTGAGCCAGTTTTGAACCCACGACCTTGGGATCAGTAGGCCAGCATATAACCAACTGAGCCACCCAAACTGACAGAACTTTACTGGGACATGTATCAGAGATGGTAATTTCTATCAGCAGCCTAGATTCACTACTGCACTTCCTCCTGTGACTTGTTTGCATGAAAGTATACATAGGGAAGACAAAGAGGAACATAGATACAAGGTTCATGAGTAATATGAAATATGGGAGAGCACAAACCAAATAAAACTTTCAAAATTGTAATCAGTAGGGCTAGGAAGTTCATGCATTTGCATGTTTTTTCATAGGGGTTAAAAATATATGCTTTTACATTATGTGCACGAATTATGGAATTTTCAGTTATTTGGACGTGATTTTATGGTGCATATAACTGCATATTTTCTTGATTTTTGATAAATGCATATTATTTCAGTATTATAGCAACTATACTGCATATTTTAATGATTTTTATGGTTTTTTATTATTTTTTTCCATCTGTATAATATTTTTCATATTGGTAGTATTGCACATGATGCAACTCACAAAGATTTCAATATTATAGCCCCCATCTTGCATATTTTAATGATTTTTATGGTTTTTTGTTATTTTTTCCATCTGTATAATATTTTTCATATTGGTGGTATTGCATATGATGATGCAACTCGCGAGGTGGCGAGAACTAATGTTGAGTCATGTTGTCATGAAGTGAATCCCCTGTTTACATCCTTTCATTATATGCATGTGCGTAGAGAATAATCAGTGCGTTATCTGAGGGGTTTATATTAACAAAGTTAAAGTGCAGGTCAACGTTTTGTGCAGCACGATTATAGCAACACTTGCTTGCCCACCAGTAGTTGCGTCGTGGTATTCAAATGTAACAGTGTTGTGAACTGGTTCCCACCAAATTAAATTAGGCGTATAAAATGTTAAAAAGCTCTTCAAATACTGAAAATAAAACCAACTTCGAGTGCTAGATTAATTAATTTACAGAAAGAGTCTTCGAGTGATTCAATATCTACAGATAATAGGGTACTGTTTTGTGGAGCGTGTGAGTAAAATGTAGGAAGTGAGAAAAGATTTCTAACAGTTCAGCACATAAACCAGCAAAGCATAAGGAGAATTTAATCAGAAAATTTGCAAAGAACCTGTTCAAAAACAGCTAGTAGAGTGTTTAGGAAGTAGGGTTACTGAATTTTCCTATGACTTGCACCAAGCATTTTTAGCTGCTGGTATTCTCTTCTTTAAAATTAATAGTCCGACATTTAAAAACCTATATCAACCTTTGAGAGGTAGAACTGGAACTTAAAAATTCAATGCCACAACTGGGATTTGAACCACAGACCTTCTGCTTACCGGGTGGCTGCTTTACCACTGAGCTATTGGGTGGTATAAATAAAAACTAGCTAGTGCTTGTGAGCTGAAGCTGGTAAGCGAGTTGAGAATAAGCAAAAGGTCGTGATTTGGTATAAATAAAAACTTCCCCTCTTCCGCCAGCTCTTGCTTTCAACACAAAGCTCCGTGACCTTCACTACGCGACGTAAACAAACACACCTTTTTCATGTCTAGAGGGGATTTAAATATTTGCTGCATTTAAATATCCATATACTTATTCATGTTAAACCTGATAGAGATACTGATTTTAAAGAACGAAAATGTAAGCAAAGATTTGGCAAATTAAATAGAAATTAAGATTCGCCTGGCATTCCACCGATAACGTTCATACACTTTCTAAATTCCATCAGTGATTTTCTTAATTTTATAGTATTGAGAACTTGTATCAACTGATATATGGAAGTAGATAATTTCTACTCGTGTGTTTGCAGCGTTATACTGATATCCTTTACATCTATACATATAAACTATCAATAACTAATTCCAAGAGTGAGTCTGTGGGGACTAATTCCAAGATTGTACTCGTATATCATAAATTAAAGCTATACCGGATGAAGAAGTTTCATTTCGTGGAAATTTAAATTTAGGGTCGGTTTTATATGAAAGTCTTCAGTTATAACCCGGTTTTGATTTGCACAATATTCTACTCTATGTATCGCTTTGATTACATTATCGTCAATGAGAGCGTTATGTGTAGCATTATCGTACGTAGGCAAGATGACAACACCTTAGCTTAGGAAGTATACAGATTGTTAGTTAAAAGGTCCCCTTCGTGTTTCATTTCCCTCTGGAAACAAATGCTGCGGAAGCAAGTCTACATTTTCTCTTTAAATGTCATCATAATTATTTATATCTGCATCCAAGTCCCTACATATTGTATAATTTTTTAGTATCTCAACCATGAAACGTATAGTAGAGGAATTATTGCATTCCGTCCAATAATTCGATATCGAGAATAAAGCAGAAATACAGCTTCTGAGCCTCTCTGAATAGAGAGAGAGAGAGAGAAGCCTAGGTGTGCATGCCTGTATGTGTGTAAGTGTGAACATCAAAACCCAAGCAGTCACTTTTAAAAACCAATTTCGTATTGAAGTTCAGTAACCTCCAAGAGTGCGACTTAATAAAAAACCCTCCATCCAGAACTAACTTTTACATGGATAAACATTCCTAATTTTTAATTTTCTCAAAAATAGCCACTGTACTTGTATTGTGATTAAAATGACATATGGGGGGGAATAACGATGAAGGTCCAATTTTCCCAATTTTTGGGCTTTGATTTCATTTTGTAAAGCAACTCATGAAGTTTCTTTGTGTATATACGTTTGTGTGAATAATGCTAAAGATTCGGTGTTATTCACAGTTAAATATTTTGCGGAAGGCGAAATAACGATGAGAGTCCTGGTATTTGAAGGAAAAATGATGATAGTCCATTTTGCTCTTTTCCTATAGAAGAAAAATAATTTCTCAGAAGTTGATATCCCTGTTTATTTATTCTTAGTGTGACATTGTCGGGTTTACATTAACGGACATTTCCATTATTAATGCTGCAGTTTAGTATGAGTGACGTGTAAATCTAAAACCAAGTGCAATGTTTCTGTGAAAATGGATCTAGTTAAAAGTCCCGAATTGAGTGGAAGCCCTTCTTCACGACCACTCATATTCTTACACAGTTAGAGCTAAAGAAAATGGGGTTGTGATGGAAGTGCCTGTTTGCTATTAAGCATTTCTGGCTTTGCATGGAATAACCTCAAGATCATTACAAACCATTCAAGAGCAAATAAAAGAATGTGGTAAAGTAATACCAAACGGAAGAGGAAAGCATACAAATAGGCCACGCTCTCTAAGTGATGAAACCAGGAATGCAGTTCATGAACATGTTCAGTCTCTAGAGGGTTGCCAATTGCACTATTCTTTGAGCCAGACATCAAAACTTTATCTTCCAGAAGAACTTAATGCAAAGAAATTACACCAGATGTACATGGAGAGGTATCCAAATAATCCAACGTCTTATGACACTTATTTGTAAATATTCAATTCAGAGCACAATATTTCATTTGGCTATCCAAGATTGGATACATATAGTGAATGTGTTGGCATGAAAGCTGGAGAGATGCAATTAAAAGGTGAACTGGCATGTTTGCAACACAGATCGATTGATCAAGGCCTGTTAGAGCATAATTGTGGATTGTGGATTATTCTCCATTGTTGTTTAAGTTAAAAACATGAAACATTGTAAGTACATTGTTAGAACATGGATGCATTGTTTCACAGCCGGCATGGTTTTCATATGTGTATTAGTTAGGTAATAAAGCGTTTCAAACTTACGATTTCAAATATCTCAGAACAATGGAAATGTGACCTTCATCGTTATTCCCCCCCAGGTCTTCATATGTTAAGATATTTAGATAACAATTGAAATGTAGGTATACCTTTAATTTCGGGGGAATAGCCTGTGAAGTCCTTTTCATTCTGAATCACATTTGTAGAACTGATAAACTGTAGGAGATAGACGAAGTCTTACTACACAAAAAATGTGTATCTAATTAAAGCACACAGTTTACGTCAATTTTTTTTTGGGGGGGGGGGGGGGCAGGGATAAATGAAGCAGTAATTGGGATTTATCCGAACATCCAACACATGGCAATTATCCTTTATAAATTTAAACCCTGATTCCCACAATTTGATGATCTGCGTCTATTACAAGTGATATACTGAAGGATTACTTTCACTGGTGTTCTGTTGATCTGCTCTATATAGAACTGGGCAATTACACTTTATGGAACATCAAAATAGGCAATTCTAAGATTTTAAAAGTGTTCTCTGAATTAAAACTATACCTATTTTGTGAAAGAGTTTCATATAGGCTTATTTTATAGATATTATTCGACCCTGATTTGTACGAGCATTATGCTCTTCATACGTGCTGCATGTTTGTATAAGCACGTTCGTATATGTTTTGATTCCATTATCAGGTTTCCGGTAATGAAAGTGGATCACTATGACATCACTCGCATTCTAACCAGGCAAGTTCACAACACCTTAGAAAAATATTCTTGTATCATCGGAGCTGATATAGCAGCAAATATCTCCAAGAGTAGAGTTTATATTTTACAACACGTATTTCAGTCACCATGGTTGAAGAAAGCAGTGTATTTATGAGGCGCTTTGTTCATATATTAAAGGAAAATCAAGACATTCTATTAAAAGCACAGTTGTCAGAAAGTAAGCGCAAAAGTTTAGAAGTAGCTACAGTAAAGCAACAATTGGAGGAAGAGTAAACTTTAAAACATCCATCAGCGAGATGCAAATACTTAAAAAAAAGCAACTTAAAAACAAGAATGAAGTCCAAAAGTGATTTGAAACTAATTGGCAATAAGCTAGTTGTTTTAAAACAGTGAGAGTAGGAAATCCTGGCGGCCATGGTAGTAATTGATTGAGCAAGCTGAGGTACCTACATAGCTACCTCAGAAAAAGCCAGCAAAAGCTTCGTCGGAGCGAGGAAAGCAGGTTTTTATTTATACCATTTCGCAAGCAATAGCTCCGCGGTCAAGGTCTGGAAGCTTTAGCTTGCAAGGAGATGGAGCAGAAGGTTTTTATTTATACGAAACCAACCTCTTGCTCCGAATTAGTGAGAAAAAGCTATTGCTTGCTTTTATTTATACCACCCATTGTGACAAACTGCCAGAATGGCATTAAATTCTCAAACCAGTTCGTATTTCTCCTGGTAAACCACAAAGGCAGTCTCACATCAGAGACAAATTACCCCAATGGTGACTTACTATCGTAAGTACTTTATATCCCAGGATTAAATAACCTTTAGATAGTAATTATTATTTATTTATGCCAACAAACTTACTGTTGGTGTTTTTAAACACACAAGCCGTGTGTGGGCAAAGTTTGAGAGGTAGAACTGGAACTTAAAAATTCAATGCCACAACTGGGATTTGAACCACAGACCTTCCGCTTACCGGGTGGCTGCTCTACCACTGAGCTATTGTGATAAACTGCCAGAATGGCATTAAATTCTCAAACCAGCTCGTATTTCTCCTGGTAAACCACAACGGCAGTCTCACATCAGAGACAAATTACCCCAATGGTAATGAGACTGCCTTTGTGGTTTACCAGGAGAAATACAAACTGGTTTGAGAATTTAATGCCATTCTGGCAGTTTATCACAATAGCTCAGTGGTAGAGCAGCCGCCCGGTAAGCGGAAGGTCTGTGGTTCAAATCCCAGTTGTGGCATTGAATTTTTAAGTTCCAGTTCTACCTCTCAAACTTTGCCCACACACGGCTTGTGTGTTTAAAAACACCAACAGTAAGTTTGTTGGCATAAATAAATAATAATTACTATATCAACCTTCTTGTCAGGTACACTTGACAACATGTGCCTGAAGAAAGTACACTGCGTAAGACTTATGTAGGACATTGTTACAATAACGTTTGTCAAATATACAAAATGACTTAGCGGTTCAGTTTGTGTGATTGTCTGTTGATGAAACCCCTGATTTTGAGCGCCATTCTATTGCAAATATAATCGTGGGTGCTTTAAATAATGAACAAAAGAGTACACCTTATATTCTTAATGGGTGCGAATTGTCGGCCACTGACAATGTAACTGTGACCCAGTTTGTGATGAACTCTTTGAAATTACTATGGGGTTGCTTTTATTTGTTACTGATGCAGGTCCTTATATGGTAAAATCAGGACAAACTCTGAAAGGTATTTTTCCTAAATTCATATAACTTGTTTGGCACACGCTCTTCATCGCATTTCTGAGACAAACGTGATTCTTTCCTATAGGTAGAGTTGTGTCCAGTACAAAGAGAATTTTTGTTAAATCTCCTAAAAGAGTTAAGTTGTTTAGATCAACAGTACCTAATATCCGACTTCCTCCTGCACCAGTGTTAACTCGATGGGGAACAAGGGTCAATGCAGTTTTATATTTTGCTCAGCACATAGAAATAGTCGAAGAGGTTGTTAATTCACTGGACTCGAATGATACTTCAATAGAACCTGTGTAAAATATTCTGTCAGGTACTGGGTTAAAAGGGGATCTTAGTTTCATATCTGCCCATTTTTCTTTCTTACCAACAGCCATAATGGCATTGGAAGCTGTAGGATCTCCTTTGCTGTCTTTGAAAAAGATTGGTTCCTGGTAGCATAGGACAAAAAGTGAAAGAGAGAGTGAATTATGTAATTTCAAAAAATTCTGGTTATAAACAGATGTGCGATATTTGAGACATCCTCAAAAGTAAACCATCCGTCATACCAAGAGACTTCACTCTCTCTGTGAAGTAGTTAACATCATTTAAATATGCCCCAATAACATCTTGTGATGTGGAGTTTTTCACGTTACAAAAGTGTTTTGCGAGACAACAATGTTTTACAGTTGAAAATTTGTGCAAAATGTTGGTTGTGAACTGCAATTTAGCAGTTAATACCAGCGGCGGGACCACTTCTGCTTCAACCTCTAAGGAATAAGGTAACTTTATTTATTCTAACTCGTCTTGTCTACTGCAAAGGGACATTGTTTTAATTAAATAGTGCATATTTCTTGGCATATTTTCAAGTTTTAAGAGCATATTGGCATGCATATTTCAGTGTTTTTTAGGGCATGAACTTCCGAGCCTTAGTAATCAGCAATAAAAACTACATCCATTGCACTATATTCCATTCATTTTCTTGTGTGGCCGATATTGTAAACAATTACCAAAACCTCCAAACGGTCTGCATGGTGTTTCGCTTGTCCACTTCCTTGGTGCATGTTGTCGTCTGCCGCTATAAGTGAAAGGTACAGATGAAACCATACAACATTTTTAAAACTACTTTTAAAGGCTTTACCTACCAACTTTACGAAAGGAGATGCTGAAACTGGCCACCATTGTTGTCCAAACATTTTTGACACTCCTTTAGGAAACTATCCATCACTCGCTGTAGTTCACGTTGAGAAATGCTGGCAGTTTCCTGGCAGATATTTTGTTTTAATTCTTCCAGGGTATGCGCATTTGTCTTGTACATTTTATGTCTTAAGCTACCACAGAGATAGAAATCGCAAGGGGTTAGGTCAGGGGATCACAAATCTCTAGTAATAATTCTGTCCTGAAACACGTTTTCAATTGCTCTCATCAAAAGATTGGCCGTACGAGCTGTTGCAGAGTCTTGTTGAAAAAAGGCAAAATCACGCTCCCTGTCTGTTAATTCTCTAGAAAAAAAGGGGAGGGGGGACAAAATTGTATTCATGTATGTACGGGCATCAACCATTGACTCGAAAAAAAATTGGGCCTATAGCTCAAACCTAATATCGTTCGTGAAGTAACCCTTCATGACATAAAAATTAGTGTATGGTGTGCTATTAGCTGAGAAAGGTTTCTCAAAGCTCCAACAAGCAATTTTTATCTGTAGGGTAACTTAAAACAAAGTGTACAAGGCAAACACACACACTCTGGAAGAATTAAAACAAATTATCTGTTAGGAAATTGCCAGCATTTCTCAATGTGAACTGGGCTCTAATGACCTAGCTGTCGACGGGCCCTTAAACCCTAATCACTCACTCACTCAATGTGAACTGCGGCGAGTGATGGATAGTTTCCTAAACAGGTGCCAAAAATGCATGTATGGATGACAGTCGCCAGTTTCAGCATCTTTTTTCATCAAGTTGGCCAATAAAGCCTTTAAAAGTACTTTTAAAAATGTTGCATAGTTTCATCTGCACCTTTCTATTATATCAGCAGACGGCAACAAGTGCTGAGGATGTCAACAGGCAAATCACTGCGCAGCCTGATAGAGGTTTTTTGCTACCACGATACAAGCAAGTGGATAAATCAATAGCCGAGCAGCATTTCTGGTTTCATGGATCATCAGTCAAAAGAGAAACATAAGCTTTTGAAAGTCTTTAGAAAATCAGAACTCTGCATCTGGGAAAAGTTATTCATACATAAAAATGCACTTTACTAAACTTTGATGTCCCTAAGAAAAGGATCTTATTGTGTAGTATCCAACCAAAATGCCACCTACATGTCACAGGAGGAAGCACAGAAGTGAATCTAGACGGATGGGGACAACCATCTCCAATACATGCCCCAGTAAGTTCTGGTGTAGAAAGTGAAGTTACAAGTAATAAAAATGTCAATTTTTGCAGATAAATGAGATTATATTGGTTACTTGCAAGCTTGTAACAAATAAATGAAAGTTAACTGTCCCTACAAGTTGAGTTATATCTTTTACATTTCCAAAACCTGTTCAAGCTCATACTATTTATGAAATGTGAAGAATTATGCTAATAAAGTTTAACAAGACTGGACTCGAAATTAACTTTACAAACTTAACTTGTGCTGAGCATAATAATATAGTGCAGTGTAATATTTTCTTATCTGTAAATTATTATTTTCTTACTATTCTCTTTTAGAGATATATTAACATTACATTTTTGACTAGTGCTTGACTTTTAACTGGAGAGGTCATACGAGAAAATGCAGATAAATTCAAGGATAACCACTCCAAGATTATATAGAAAGTGAATATATTGATTTCAATTCTTTTTTAAAGATTTTATGCTTCTTTGGATCACCCAACAACTTTAAAATGCATGGAACTTAATTACGTTTTATTGCACAAAACTGTTTACTGATTGGTGCACATCATCTGCATGCCTAGTATTATGATCATACATAGTAAGGTTTGTTGAAAGCTAAGATAGCTAAGGAAGAAATATAAGCACTCTATAGTAAGAGCAACAACTTTAAGATTCACACAGCTCTTTTTTATAGCACAAACATTTTCTTACTGTTGCAGAATTATCCAAAAGATTATTTCCTATCACTGCTTGGCTATCTTTAACATTACAATGTTGTTACACATGTGAAATGTGTAACTCCGTAATCAGTGACTGTTTTAGGTTGTGGGGTAAACTTTGAATATGGGTCCCTTCTTAAAACTGAAAGACCTAGAATGTGAATGATACTAAAAAACTTTAGAAGTAATTTTAGCACTTTTAGAGCTTATGGTCCCTTTTACAATGCTTTAGCATGAAAACTACTGCTTAAGGACAACCACGCCATCTCATATTTCAACTACAGAGCTGCAAACATATGACTTAACAACTGACAAAGCATAGTCCTTGTGGGAGCTCTAAGCCACAAAGCATAGCCAGGGGGATTGAGGGCTCTGGTTTGCCAAGCATAGCCAAAGTGTTTTTTAGTAGAGGAGTAAAGCATCTACGAAGCTAAGCCTCAGTGATCTAGGAATGTCAGCAATTAGTACATTTCAGTCTTTCAATTACATTGGACTCGCTTCTGCTCAAGTACTATAACAACAAGATGGCCTGTATTGTTGACATTTTGCTATAATTTTGCTACAAAAAGATGTCCTTAAGGTTGGGTCAGAGGTTCTACAAATGGTCACATCAACTCTAAAAGCAATTCTTCAGCTTTTCTGATTAGCTTTATTCACATTCTAGTACTTATTCCACTGGATCCACATATGGAAGTTTTGTCTTGTTGAAATGCAGAAGTCATTGTTTATTTGTTTGATCCCACTACGAGCAGAGCTCTGGGGCATAAACACGTCACACAAATTATTGAAACATGCACCATGACTAGTAGAATACCCATCACCAATAATACTATTATTTCCCCTCTATTTTTGTAAGAAGGAACGATGAGAAAAATAAACAAAAATTGTTTTTGAACATGTTATGGCATGTTGAACATTTGTGCCTTAGCACTTTGCATCACTTATTGGAATCTACAGCACAAAAACAGCATTAAAGCCAATTCCATCCTTATATCTTAACCTGAACCATTTCACAAGCCTTAAATGGTGTAACTTGCAGGCTACAAAGCCAAATTGTTAGCGTGAGAACTTTTTAGCTGCGTGAAAATTTGTATTCTACCAGATAATTCAGCTTAGTCACTATCCCATGGAAACGTAATGAATGTCTGTCCGCTTTTCTCAAATTTTCTAACATTGGTATTGCAAATTAAATCGCTCTAGCAAACCTCTTTGACTGAAAGGACACGACATCGTTCCATCTATTAAGTTTGTGTGTAAATTAGTAAATGATTACCTTGGCTTCTTTACTAAGTTGTGTAAATTCCATTTCAAATATTGGGTTATCTGAATGGCCAACCATTACAAAATAATAGCTTCCAGCCATATTTGCAGGCGTGTAGACAGGAATAAGGCGTTTTGTTGACTTGGATTAAATTAAATGTATCATTTCTCATCAACTGTAAGCTTTTGCCTCACTGTTCCTAAATCCTGCTCCGCTCTATCCTCTGTTTGACTTACACATTTCCCTGGCTGTCAATTACCCAGCACTACTATTACACTGCGCTCCTTCAGTATTGTTATTGTTGTTTGGGGTTTTTCGCACAGAACACTCTATTTTGGACGCACTATTACACTTAACCTTATAATGCACACCGGTCCAGCGGCGAAGAAATCCGAAGTGTTGTAGTCACGTGACTAACATGGCTGAGCGTCACGTGACTAAAAAGTTGAGCGGGAAAGGTAAGAAATACGCGCAAGTGATTGCAAGTGCAATATGGAAGTGATTGAAGTGAGCCAAAAAAACAATTTATGTGCGCTGAGTGTAGGAGGTGGTACAAGCAGAGACATTTGCAACGTCACGCTTCCACAGCTCCACAGCTCACCCGGGGAGAGTGAATGCCATTGCACCTCTCCAAAAACTTCAGTTTAAGTGTAGCCGTTGCAACTTTGAAGGAAGATCAGAAAGTAGTTTATACGAACACTTGGAAGTGATGATGATAATAATAATAATAATAATAATAATAATAATAATAATAATAATAATAATAATAATAATAATAATAATAATAATAATAATAATAATAATAATAATAATAATAATAATAATAATAATAATAATAATAATAATAATAATAATAATAATAATAATAATAATAATAATAATAATAATAATAATAATAATAATAATAATAATAATAATAATAATAATAATAATAATAATAATAATAATAATAATAATAATAATAATAATAATAATAATAATAATAATAATAATAATAATAATAATAATAATAATAATAATAATAATAATAATAATAATAATAATAATAATAATAATAATAATAATAATAATAATAATAATAATAATAATAATAATAATAATAATAATAATAATAATAATAATAATAATAATAATAATAATAATAATAATAATAATAATAATAATAATAATAATAATAATAATAATAATAATAATAATAATAATAATAATAATAATAATAATAATAATAATAATAATAATAATAATAATAATAATAATAATAATAATAATAATAATAATAATAATAATAATAATAATAATAATAATAATAATAATAATAATAATAATAATAATAATAATAATAATAATAATAATAATAATAATAATAATAATAATAATAATAATAATAATAATAATAATAATAATAATAATAATAATAATAATAATAATCTTTATTAGCTTATAGACTTTGTTACAAGTTTCAAGCCTCGTCAGAGATAAACAAGCAAGATTTACAATCTATATACAAGCAGTTTTATACAATCTAGTATTTCATTTACAAATTATTTACAGTTCATCTATTCTATACAAGCATTTTTTAATTAAGTATGTTTTAAGCTCTTTTTGAAATACATTACCACTTAGCACTTTTAATTCATTTGGTAGTTTATTGTACAAGATTTTACCCATTATTAAGGGATCCTTCTCTGTGGCTTTTTTATTTACATTTCCTCTGTAATAATTGTGTTGTATTCTAGTACCATACTTATGACTGTCTTTTATTTGTAGAGGATTCTTATTTGCTACAAACATTATTACCTTATAGACATACAGTGACACTACAGTTTGTATTCTGGCTTTTACAAAACTATCTTTACACGATTCTCTATTCTGTAGATTGAATATACATCTTATACATCTCTTCTGCAATTTCAATACTCTATTTACATTTGTGATACTTGAGTTACCCCAGACCTCGATTCCATATTGCAAATGTGGATGAATTAGACCATAATAAACTGATTTTAAGTAGTCTGGATTTAGATATTTTGATAGATTTCTTAGTATATATAAATAGGAACTAATTTTATTGCAGATATAATCTATGTGCATTTTGAATGTCATATTTTCGTCCAAGATTATTCCCAAAAATTTGGTGCTTTCTATTTGTTGAATGCTTTCATTGTTTATCATTACACTGAGAACATTATTGGACCTATTATTTCGGTGTTTGAACATGATTATATTGGTTTTTTGAGGATTTACTTTCAGCTTGTTGCATTTTAGGTAATTACAAATATTATTTGTTTCAACATTTATTACTGTGTTTAAATTATTTGTGTCTTTATTGGCAAATACAACTGAGGTATCATCTGCGTATGTTATTATTTTGTAATTTGTAGATTTTGGAAGGTCATTTACATATAGTATAAATAAGAGAGGCCCGAGTACTGATCCTTGAGGGATGCCTACTTTCACTTGTTCATAACATGATTTAACTGATTTTAGTGTACATCCCTCTTGATAGCGGATTTCAGTGCATTGTGCCCGATTTTCTAGAAAGGATTTTATAATTTCAATGCATTTACCCCGAATGCCGTATTTCTCTAACTTCTCTAGTAGCAATACATGCGCCACACTATCAAACGCCTTAGATAAGTCAAGGAATATTCCAGCTGTTTTGCCAGAGTTTTCAAGTTCTTGTAATATTACATGATACAGCTCGGCTATAGCAGTAGTTGTGGAGAATTTCTTCCTAAAACCATGTTGCGATGGGTAAAACAAGTTAAATTTATTAAGGAATTCTATTAATCTACTACTTAATATACTCTCAAATACTTTAGCAAATACTGAGGTCAGTGTTATAGGCCTGTAGTTTCCAATTTGATATTTATCTCCCTTCTTGAATATTGGTCTAACTATACTAAGTTTTAAGGTTTCAGGAAATTGTTCATCATTTAACGATGCATTTATTAAATGGGTTAGGATACCAGCTAATGTATCCCTACAATATTTTAGTGTTTTAGTTGAGATTTCATCCCACCCACAAGATGCTTTATTTTTTAATTTATTTATAATCTTTTTCACTTCTTCTTCTGTTGTTTCTTCCAAGAAAATGGTTGGAACCATCCCAATATTAACAGATGGTGCACCATCAACCTTAGGTTCATCTTTTATTACATTTAGAAAATATTTATTAAAGAGTTGACATATTTTCTGTGGATTATCAATCACTTGATCATTCTCTTTTAACGTTATATTGTCAATCTTGTTTTTACTTATACTGCTTTCATTTACAATCTCCCATATCGTCTTAACTTTATTGTTTGAGTTTACTGTTTTCTCTCCGTATTGTTGCTTTTTTAGGTTAGTCAATGCCCTTGAGTACTGTTTTTTTAAGTTTATGTATCTGTTTTTATAGGCTACGAGATTTGTAGATTTGTAAAAAATGTAAGAATCTTTCATTTTCTCTCTCAGTTCTTTTAATTCCAAAGGAAGTTTAATCTTCTGTTCACCCCGTTTAGTTATTTTACTCTTTTGTGTCGGACATGCTATGTTTAGATGCGTATTTAATATTTTATAAAAATTGTCCCATTTTCTGTTACTGTTTAGCTCACTATATACTAACCTCCAATCTTCTTGGCTTAGGCTTTCCTGAAACCTCATTAGGTTATTTTCATTAGTTTGTCGTTTTGTTATATATATATTTTTTTCCGGGATTATATTTCTTCCTGATATTGACAATATTTGAGCACAATGATCCGAAATACAAAACTCCTCTACTTTCACTTTATAACTGTCCTGCGCTAGATTGCTAATTACATAATCTATAGCAGTGGATGAAGTTGGTGTGATTCTTGTTGGCTGTCTAACGGCATCATGTAGGTTATAGCTTCTTAATATATCATTTAAACTTTTATAGTCCCCTGTATTTTCACAAGAATTTATGTTTAAGTCACCCATAATTATTATGTTTTTCTTATTTATACAGGTTCTGTTTAGAAAATTATCCAGGCTCTTTATGAACTCATTAGGCTTAGTACTTGGCGACCTATATAGTCCAATAATCAGATATGATTCATCTTTTATTTGTATTTTTATTCCTGCTACCTCAAACACCATTTCTGATTGGAAATCCTCAACCCAGTCAAGTACTGTGAAATTTATTCCACTTTTTATGTAGATTGCTACCCCACCACCCTTATGAGATTGCCTACTATAGCTTGCTGCTAGCTCATAGTTTACTAACTTAGAGTATTTAATCTGATTTTTATTAAATCCATGTTCAGTCAACACCAAAATATTAGGTTTACATTCACTTAACATAATTTCAAGTTCCCTTATTTTGTTGGATGCATACTGAGCATTTTGATGCATTAGGTAAAAATTACCATTTTACCTGTTTTTATATTTTTTACCATCCACCACTTTGTTCTCTAGTTTCCCTTTAAGAGAGAATAGATAACATCACACATTAAATTTCCAAATTTTTGTGACCCCTTTCTATTTAAGTGTACACCATCTCTACCAATATCATTGTCACTTAACCAAAAATTACCATCTACAAACAAACATTTCTTTTTCTCGCATAACCAGTTTAACTCTCTATTTATTCTAACTATTCTACCCATGCTCACATTTCTCCTACATAGTACTCCACTTATAATTATTTTAGTTTCAGGTGTTTGGGATTTAACTTTATTTATCATATCCATAGTTTCCCCCATAATTTCTTTAGCACTAGTACCCCTGCCAATGTTATTGGTGCCCGCATGTATTAGCATTACATCAGGCTTTGCTTCCTTCAATTGAAAGTCATTTACCTTACCTTGTAGTTCGTCCATTTTTATGCCTGGAAAACATCGTACTTCAAAACCCTCTTCCTTGCACTCTTCACCCGCAAATTTTAACATTGAGTCCCCTACTATTAACACACGCTTACGCTTTCCAGCTGGCTTTGGATTGTATCTCTTTTCAATATTCACAGCACTTTCCACTATTTCTTCTTCCATGTCAAGAACTTGATATCTATTGAAGCTCGCAAAATTTGCATCTTGTCTTGGCTTGCATTCGGCTCTGCCTTTCTTGGTTACCGTAGTATACGCAGGTTTTTCAGCTTCAGTCTTTAGATTCTTTTTGAGGTCCTCATTTTCTGATTTTAATGTAGCGATTTCTTGTTTTGCTAACTGAAGTTCTCTATTTAGTAAATTTATCACTACATGTAGCGACGCAATAATCTCTGGTTCCCGCTCTTGGCGTCCTGTAGTGTGTTGATGGTCAGCCCTATCTCCATTCACTTTGGATTCATGATTTACGTCCTTCTCCGAGTTACCTTCATTTTCTACACTTTTGCTTCTGATATATGTTTCATCTACGCTGTAGGTTTCTTCACTACCATCTCCCTTTCCATTTAATTTCGATAATTGATGTTTACTGGATCGCGTTAACATACCGACCGGCGCCATCTTGAAGAACATATCATGATAGACGTGTAAAATTGGATGAACTGGAATTCTCATCATTTGGAGACTTCAAGAGTTGGAAAGAAGGAACTGAGGCGGCAGAGGTAGCAGAGACACTGAACATTGCAGTGTCTATGCTGCAAGAGAACTCACATGAGTAAGTGCTAATGTGAGTTATTTTAAATTATACTATTTACTAAAATTAAAATTGCAGCTAACAGTACCTGAGAGTGACGGTTTAACTGAGAAAAATATATCTGTGCGTAATATTGGTATATTCTATTTGAGTGCACCCCGAGCCAGACCCCCCAGAGGGGATAAAATCCCTATGCTGGTACCGGGGATCGAACTCCGGTCCTCTGCACCAGAGGCAAGCGCGCTACCAACTGCGCTACGGAGGTGGTTTCCCTGTCAGTTCTCTAAAAGTAATGGGGCAAAATTGTATTCACATATGTATGGGCATCAACTGTTGACTCAAAAAAATTCAGACTAAAACTGTTTCTCCACTAATGGTGCACCATACACCTGGCGAGCTGACTGAGTTAACACATACGAATCATAAACAAATACACATCGTGCAGTAGAAAACAATTACTGAGCTATAATACACTTTGTAACTAAGTACAGGAGTAAATAATAAAGCACACTAGTAGTAATACAGCCACACGATATCGTGTCAACTCAATACTGATTGTGAGCAGAGAAAAACAAGTGATACTCGTGACCTTGTGTATATCAGCTACTGGTGACGCGTTTCTGTGTGCACAGTGGAAAAGCACAGCGTACGGTTCACATGTATTTGGATCTCTCTGTAGAATGGGGTGCTGAGAACCATAGCAGTTAGAGAATCCATAAAAAGTCACTCATACTCTATAGTTAAACCAGTTTAGATCAATCAATGTTAATTGTTCTTCACATATGCCATACACAGAACAAAGCTGATAACGAGAGTAATAAGATTGTAAACTTGCTACCTAAATACTTTTTACAACCACTGAAATTGATTATAATCCATTTAAAATCGTCTATATTTTAAGTGAAAATAGATATGACCTAGCCCCTAGGCACACTCATTACTTAGGCTACATAAAATACTGCTATTCATTGCATTGTATTTTTATTTATTTCTAGGACATACACAGTGGGAAGCTGGAGTTGTGATTGTGGGAATAAAACTAACAAGCTGTTGGCGTCCAGTACTGTATTTCATCGCATACTTGCCACACTTTCTGGTTCTGGTTATCGTTGCTCTTACTGATGGTGTTGAGCGAGCCTATAGTTATTATTTTGTGATGTGAACTTATAACAGTGTCGGATTTAGGAGTTAGGTATGTTCAATATAAATTATTTTGTGATGTAAACTTATAAAATGTTGGTACTCAGGAGTTATGTATGTTACATTTTCATAATTTTCCGACATAAAATGTTAAAACTGTTAATATTCAGAGGAAGTTATGAGTTCAGAACCCAATTATTTTGTGATGTAACTCAAAAAAGTGTAGGTATTCTGAAGGAGTAATGTGTGTTCAATGTCAATTATTTTATGATGTAAATTTATAAAAGTGTGTATTCAGAAGTTTAGGACTTGTAAATTACCTATGTAAAACTAGGTAAATAAAGTGTTGTTTATTAAATGGGGAAAAAGTTGTTCATACTTTCTTCATAAAGTAAAAATATACAGCGCAACCATTTTGCAAAGAATAAATTATTTATGTGCAGCTGTGATAACTTTCAGTAGCTAGTGTACAATAATGGGAATAATTCCGGGATTACAATGAACGAAACGTAATATAATTACTAGTTTAGCGACATTTCTTACTTCACCATCTTGGCAGTTTGCAAACTGATGGCATCAACATTCAAGAATATATTACAATACGCTAAATACTCTACTTTCTCTGGTAAACTGAACAGATAGCAGTGATGGCATGTTATCTTTAATATTCCAGGTGTTGAGAAATCTTTATTTTATTATGCAGTGATTGCTTGCCTATAAATCAAGTTGGTGTGACTGACCATTATGTGATGTTAGTTACACAAACCTGTGTGTCTGTTTTAAGTATACATTTTGGCAATCCATCATTTGTTACTTCCTACACCAGCAACAATTCTTCTGAAGTTAGAGGGATGAGGTAAACTAGGGTCACCATTTTAAGCAGCAGGATAAGTAAAAAAAAGCAGTGCATGAACATATAACTGAATCACAAGGGTATATTTTTTGTTTCATTAACAGAAGCGGTACACACATGTTTATCTTCTTCCTGTTACACAGTGGGTTTTACTCTGCATTTCATGTGCAATATACTCTACCTGATCACATACAAATAGTTTATACTGACTTAAATGACTCACCAGATTTTCAAATTAAGACCAATCATTACTGAGATTGAAGGACACTGTTGTTATACACACACCTTTTTAAAACACTTTAACTTCTAAAGAAACTAACACTTTGAAACCTACAATGTGCTCAAGCACCGCCATAAAATCACTTTCATACACAAACAGTAAGTAGTTTTCACTTTCAATCATAACAAATGGAGAGAACATCATGACAGATATATAGCAAATCAGCACCAGCATGAACACAACACAAGGCGAAAAGGAGAAATGAAATACCCAGCGCATAGGCTTGCACTCTATGAAAAAAGTCCACAATATATGGGGTGTAAAATATACAATAAATTGCCACAAAGGATTAGGAAAATCCCAAATCCAAACCTCTTTAAAAAAACAGTCAAAAGTTTGTTTGCCAGCAAGGCATACTACTCTGTTACAGAATACATGGAAGATGTACTGTGACCTCAATTTTAGGTGTCTTAACAAATCATTACTGTACATTTTTTCTCTTTTACCTTTCTTTTATATTTCTATGTGTTTGTAAATATTGTAGACTTATTTTAATCCTTAAAGTTGTAATTATAGTGTATTGACGAGTCACCAATTTACGAGCACCTGCTCACCCATGTAAGTGTAATGTGATGAATAAAGTATAAGTACAAAACACCGTTTTTAAAAGTTCCCAAATGACAAAATCTTCTTGTTTTGACACCATTCTCTGAAAGCTACCTCTTCCTGAAGTCTCTGCTATCACCTTTCTCCAGGATCCTTCTGAATTGATGCTAATGCTGTGCTGAAATATTTCGGTTGGTTCTCAAGGATAGTTGGTGTGCATCTTCTTTGAGCTAATAACGTTATAATTTGACTTGTAGCCACAACACAACAGCTCTGCGGCTCTGAAACAACAGAAATAGGTCACCTGGTGATAGCAGTTGTAAGAAATACAGGTTATTTCAAATCTCAAAAAATTATAGCTTACCTTATTTCATAAAAAATGCAGTAAACAATCAACAGTTCCTTCCATAACAAACTGACAGCCATATTTGCAGCAAGTGTCACTTGACGCCCAGCCATGTTAGTCACGTGACTCCAACACTTCGGCTTTCTTCGCCGCTGGACCGGTGTGCAATATAAGGTTAAGTCACTATTACACTCCTGGCAGGAGTAATCGATGTCTGCGTCGAATCGAAATAAGCAGGAGAACTGAGATAAACGTTGCATCACTAAAGGAGGATCGGAGCATAGATTATAGTTTCATTTTGCAGTTAACGAGATGACGAAGTAGTAGCCGTGGCAAATGGGTATCCGCACTATATACCAGGGAGGAAATATTCCATGGGCCATTTCCATAACGTTTGGCTAGTCTGCTGATAAATTGCGTAACAGGGAGTGCGTGTAAGGGGCAATTAAAAAGGATGTGGTTGATATCACCGAAGGCACCACAATCACAATTTGGGGAGCCTCTTTGGCGGATTTTAAATAGGTAGGCCGTTGTAACGGCGACTCTTAATCGGAGTTTTGAGATCAAAGAGATTGCAGCTCTACTGAGAGTGGATTTCTTAAACCATGGGTAGCGCTTCGTTAGGGGAGGTACGTCGGAATAGTTAGAAAGGTGTGAAACCACGTGGCTATATATAAGCCGTGCAGCATCTCTCCAAGGGAGGGTTATCGGTTCCATCGGTGCGGGGAGATGAGCCGCCCCCCTAGCCAGGCGGTCTGCGGTTTCGTTGCCCGAAATATTTGCATGTCCCGGGACCCACAAGAATTGAATTGTATTGCTTCGGTTAAAGTGTTTTGAGATTTCAAAACGACACATCACCTTCCACCAATCCATCCCCGGTTGCATACTGGGTGAGCTGATGCTTCGGAGGGCACTCAAAGAGTCTGAACAAAACAGGATCGTGGAATTGGAAATACAAAGAGTAGGTCGCAGAGCTTGATAGGGGCATAAATCTCAGCAAAATAATTGCAAAACCCCGCAGGGAGAGAAACCCGTGCAGACGTTAGTGTTGTCCAATTCATGAACGCCGCTCCCGCACCTGTTGGGGTAACGGAACCGTCGGTAAATAGGTGGGAAAATGCTTGAGTCATGGATGCCTTGTGTTGGGACATGAAGTGGTGGAACCGTTGTGGTGTAGACGGGTCCCCGCGATGCAGATCGGCAGTCAGAAGAGTCGCCTGCGGTTGGTGGACTAAGTAGTCCACTAAGTATATCGGTAGCCTGGGGAAACTGGGCATGCCCTCTAATTCTTGACATTTCCGAAAAACTAATAGGTAAACCAACGGATAGCGTGTAGAAACAACTACTTGGTAAAGTGGTAAGCGTGTACTTAGCAAGAGTTTCGCGTACAATATCGTTTCTCGATATTGAAATAGTTTGGCTATAAATCGGACTGCAAGGTCCACCTGCCGTTGCAGAAGAGGCTGCATTCCCAGCTCCGTGAAAACCTTATTCATAGTAGGTTTGCCCCTACCCCAAGTATGGCTTTGCCAATGCGGTAAAGGGCCGAGTCTATTTTCCTCTGCCACACCTTAGGAAGAGGAGTACTGACTATCAAGCCGTAGTCTAATTTTGCCTGACATAAAGATAAGAAAATGTATAGACTCTGGGGGTGTGCTCCCCAGCTACGCCCTTGCAAGTAGCGGAACAGGGTACTAGAAGCCAAGAGGGATGAGTGCAGGTGTATCGCCTGCGATTTCCAACTCAGGTTATGGTCCAGGTGTAACCCAAGAAATTTTACGGATCGAGCTAAAGGCAGCGGATTTTCCCCAATGGTCATATTGGCATGTAGCAGAGGTGGACCGCGTTTAAAGAAAATCGATACGCACTTGTCAGGGTGAACCGTCAGGCCAAGGTCTTTGAGCTTGCCAAGTAGGAGGTCTAAATCGGCCTGAAGGGTGGTCGGAGATGACGCACAGTATGTAAAGGGGTTTGGGAGTATAAGACTAAGTCGTCGGCATATAAAAGGAGTTGGCTATGCTTAAATGGTAATGTACTTAATGTGTGAATGTATAGGATAAAAAGGAGAGGACTGAGGGACGTGCCCTGGGGGAGACCTTGGGAACAAAAACGTGGGGATTGTAACATATAGCGAGGATGAAGGTAAATGCGGCGATTTGACAGGAGGTTGATAAAAAGTGTAAGTAGGGAAGTTGGGAAGGTAAAGTGGCGTAATCCTTGGATTAATGGGCCAACAGACACAGAATCATAGGCATGTAATATGTCTAAAAAGTGGGCTAAAACCCCTTGGTTCTGATGCCACGAGACTCGAACGTCGTGTGTAAGTTGTACCAGATTATGCGTAGTAGAGAAACACTTACGAAAGCCATACTGTCCCTTCGGCCAGAGACCAACGCGTTCAAGGTAGAAGGATAGCCGCGAGCGAGACCAATATTTGCTCTAACAGCTTGCGCAAAACGGAGGCGAGCACTATCGGTCTATAGTGTGCTGGTTCTTCTCCCGACTTGCCCGCTTTGAGGATAGGGAGCACATAAAAAGTGTTCCAACCTCCGGGAATCGTTCCTGTGGTAAGGATGTGCGAATAGCACTCTGTAAGTAGGTGGAGAAGATTGGTCGGAAAATGACGAATCATATAGGAAATACCGTCTGGACTCGGCGTGGAAGAGCGGTTGTGTCGTTGGAGAGCCATTTGTAGTTCTTCGATCGTTACTGCGTAAATCAACTCCCGTCTCCCAGGAATACACTCCACACAACTGTCAGTTGTGTCCTCCACCTCCGGTTTCTCGGCTGCGTAATCTGGGGTTACAGAACATAAAAATTCCTGTTGTAGCTCAGGGTTATATTCTATGGGAGACATTGGTCCCCGAACACGTGACGTGAACCATCGAAGTTTACGCCATATCTCACAGGACGAGACGTGGGGTGCGAGGTTGGAACAGTAATTCCTCCATCCGAGGCGCTTCGCCTGTTGTAGAATCCGTCGAGTTTGGGCATATTGTCGTTGTGTGGCCAAGTAGAGGGTTCTGGTAGGGGATTCTTTGTACTGTCGCAGGGCCTGGCGACGTTTAGCTACTGCCGCAGAGCACTCCGGTGTCCACCGGCTTCGCAGTTCGTGTCAAGGCATACTGATGAGATTTGGGGTGGTACTTAGGGAGGGTAGTGTTTAGCGTGGCATTCAATAGGGCGAGGGGATTAGAAGTGATTTGAAGAAAGGCACTATCCAGGTCCTGCTTGAATTGGGTCCAGTCTTGTATTTGCGGGCGTATCGGGATATGGCGAAGGCGTTGTGCCGGACCAAGTGGAGAAATTTGCAGTAGTATGGGCCTGTGGTCACTGCCGAGGCTGTCAAGATCCACCCTCCAGGTAGATTGTGGCCAGAGTGAGTCAGAGATAAACGTAAGATCGGGAGAAGTCGGACGTTGGGGAGGTGGCCCATAGCGCGTAGGGTCATCGGTATTCAAAAGCAGGAGACGGCAAGAAGCCAAAGAGTGTAGCATCCGGTGCGTGTGTGCACCGTCCCGTATCTGCTGTGGTGTGAGTCCGAGGTTAAAGTCGCCACATATGATGGTTGGTAGATGGGGTTTAAGCAAAACGTGGGAGTTCCAAAAGGTTTGCGATATATAGTGTGCCGGAGCATTGTAAACTGTGATGATCTGCAATTGAGGAAGTTGTAACAGCACTGCTTGAAATTGTTCATCAAAGCTAGATATTTTCTGGACGGAGAGAATAGTAAGGGAGGGATGAAGTAGGAGGGGTAGACCTCCCTCCTCCCGGTTACGACCGTGCCTAATAATCCGGTGAGAAGTCCAGCGAAATGTGTGGTGTGGCGCTAGCCAGGATTCTGAAATAAGCACCATATCAACGTATTTATTAGCCAGGCACTGTTGGTGTTCCGCCCGTTTAGAGCGGATGCTACGCGCGTTCCACTGGAGTATGGATAGTGGCTTGTCCATGGGGCAATTAGGAGGCAAACTAAAGCGTCTGTGTCTGGATCAGGCCCGCGAGAATACGCCCTTCCTGTTCGACCCAGTTAGACGCTTCAGTTTCCACTAAGAGACGTAGCGAAATGTCGGCGAAATGCGAAACTGTCTACCAGTTGTGTTACAACGTGAGGTTTGTTGGCGGGAGCCTCCGCTTGGGATGTGAATGAGCTCAAAGGAGCACCCGGAGTTCGAGAAGCATATACAGGCTGAGAGGGGCCTGCCTGAGGTAGGCGACCAGAAGATATTTCTGAGGAGTGGGGGAATGCGCGCTTCGGAGGCGGCCCTTGAGCCAGGCGAACACGTTTGGTAGTGCTAAAATATGGCGAGGTTTTTTCGGCGACAGGGGGCGGGGGGGCACCGGACCCTCCTCCAGCCAGACGTTTCTGTTTAGTCAAAGTTAGAGTCTGGGGTGTCGGCGATGTCTCCCCGGGTCGTTCTGTAAGTGGAGCATTTTCTCGCACTTTATCGGCAAACGAGGAAGACCCCCTAAGCATCACCAGAGCTTCGTAGCGCGTGACCCGGAGCTCGGCGACACGTTTCAGGACTGCTTCCTCCCTAAGGCGGACAAGGCAAGTTTTTGCATTTGCCGGATGTGCAAGCTTGCAGTGTACACAACGTAGGTTGTTTGATGTGCAAGATGAGGTGGTATGTGATTCGGCACACTTAAAGCATACTGTATTGCTGCGACAAGCTTTAGCCGAATGTCCATATTTGGCACAGTTGTAACACTGCATCACTCGGCTGATATAAGGGGTAATTTTAAAAGAGCTGTAGTAAAGTCGGAAAGAACGTGGAAGGATTTGACTGCGGAAAGTAATGACACAAGTCTGTGTAGGGTGGTATACAGTTTCTCCCTGCGGGGTTACTTCTTTACGCTTGAATCGGTAAACATGCTGAATGGGGGTATTAGATTCGGTGTTTACAAAGTCCATAATCTCCTGTTCAGTAATGTCAGTGTCCACATTTCTGATAATGCCCTTCGTCTCATTGTAATGTTGAGGAATGAAGGAACGCATATTATTCTCAGAGTCGAAACCGGATAGCAAAAATGCATTCGCCTCGGAATACTTTTCAAAATAAATTTCAAAACGATTTGTTCCAGCTTTTTGTAATTTGGAGATATGATATTTCGCATATTTTTCAAAGAGAAGTTTACCCAGTTTCAATGGGTGTAGAGAAGCTACGTCACCCTTACTACTTGTAAGGACTACTAAAAATGGAGCTAAATCATTAAATGAGTATAAGAGCTTTTCCTTAACGGGAATCGGGAGGCTAGCAGTAGTTTCCGAAACCGGCAAAACCGGAGCTTCGGCTTCAGCCATTTCTTTGTCCGAGTCCGGGAACGATGGCTCGGCCATGGCCGGCGAGTGGTACGGGATCCCTCCCGTTACCGAGGAACACTTAAATGTCGGCACCTGACCGTATCAATATCTTTAAATTATTAAGGAAGACAAGATGAAACGACAAGATTAATAGTACGTGCACTGTAAATAAAATGCACTTTGTATGGCAACACAATCCTGTGACTTGAAATACAAGCGCACTAGTTAGTCACGAGCACTGCACTACGATCACGTGTACCAGAGAGAGCCTTCACACGTCACAACCTCTGTTGGTCGCAGCAAGCACTTGACTGCTCCTTCAGTATAATCCACAACACAGATCCACAGAGTGTATAAAAGAATAACCTGTGTTCAGTACACAGGTTCAGTACTTCCAACATCACAGGGAAAACCCAGGGACATTGGCTATATATTTTTTTTAACTATTTACAATTCAAAACCACACAATTTTTACATCTAAATGGGAGTAAAGTGAGCCTAAACCTCTTCTAATTAGTGAAAGTTCTTAAGATAAGTACTGCTTCAACACAAGTTTTACTCTTATTTAACAATAAATGATGACAGAAGCTAAAATCTGACAATCACAAAGCTTGTGGTGAGAAACATTATAGACAGTGTAGCCAACATGGCGACTTTGTCCATTTCTAACAACTTTTGCCGGGACTGCGATGAACTTTACTTAAAGTAACTCAACGCCAATGGAACGTAACGTGGAGTAAGAAATTAGGTCTATTAGGACGCTCTTAACGTACACAGAGAAGCAACATTTATTCCTGCACGGCACTACTCGCCAATAGACTCAAATAGTCACGTGACCTCCAAACTTTACGTAAAGTGAAGGAAAAGTCTGGCCTTGTAAGTTACGTCACGTTAAGTCGACCCAAAATAGCTAAATTTAACACGTGTCACTTTCCCTTACGTCTCGTCGCGTTAAGTCGCCTTACCAACGTTAAATTCATTGTCATCTCGGCATTACAATCTGTCGTTAACTCAGATTTGCTCCATTAGCAGTAAACGACAAATGTAACACTTTGAGCGAAACGCGAAGCATTTCTATTCCCTTATTGCTATATTCTCTAATGTATTTGTCATCATATGCTTCTAATAACTTAAATCCTTAGCATAACTTTCTTTAGAAAGGAAGTAAAGCGGATGGTAAAATGTCATAGATTTATGGCATGTCAAAGAACCTCAAACCTCATAAAGAAATCCCTTAACAAGTTTAAAGGCTATGTCACGCCCAATATGGAATGGGACTCTGAGACCTATAGCAGTTACAGGATGCCCATAAATAAAAACTCAATTTTAAGTCAGAAGTCTGGGCCTGAAGGAACTGTCTTAAAAACGATGAATAATAACTACACACAATGGAGCATGTGCGTAATCTAATGTAGAGACAAATGAACGACTTAATACTCACCGTAACGAGTTAACGTACATATAAGCGATATGCTGAAACATAAGAGACCTGAAAATGCCTTGTTTGTATGCTTGTCAGAGTGAAAATGACGGGAATATAAAATGTATGTCCACTGCAACTGAGTCACGAGCCGCCACTGTTGTTCCTACTCAAGAGTTACCAAGGTGTTCTGTGAGTTACCACTTGTGCACTATACTGAACTGCGTTATCTTTGTTGCTGTTATCTTGCGTTAAGATACCGGCTTACTTTTTTGTCTAACTAGCTCAAACGGTAATTTTAAGTACTAAATGACAGAAGCAGCTCCAGTATTGACACCATGCAAACACTGTAAATACTAAGAGAAGTTCCCATGTTAATTATTGTTAATTTAGGTCAACTAATTTACTGTTGGTTAGAGCACCCGCCTGGCAAGCGGAGAGTCTGTGGTTCAAATTCCAGATGTGGCTGATTTTTTCAGTTCCAGTTCTACAACTGTGCCGCACAAAACTTTTGCAGTCGACTGTATACACAAATGCGACAGAGGAAAACAGAAGTGTCTGTTATCGTAGCATAAACATTTTCTGACCTGTTTATTAAGGGTAGGCCAACTCACTGGATTTCTGTTCAAGGTCATTCGTCCAGAACAAACGCGCAACCTATACCTCTTTAAGTTCCCATGCGTTTAGCTTTCTACTTTAGCCCTTGGCTAACCTGGAAAACACGACTTTTACTTTCTCTACTGCATATAGTAAAGTAGAGGAAGTATTGTATTCCAATTAAAAATTTGATGTCGAGATTTCATCGGAAATGTGTGCTTTGAGGTCTCCTGAATGAAAAAGGTGTGTATGTGTCATAACTCAAAAACGAAAAGTCGGGTAAAACCAAAGTTGGTATTTAAGTTTAATGTCTTTCAGGGACACGCCGCAAAGATTTTGAAGAAAATTCCTCCACCCTAAACCAACCTTTACATGAAACATTTTTCCAAAAGTTTATTTTTTTTAAATAGCTCTAACGATTTTAATTAAAATACCATATGTTTGAGATATTTTTATGGAAAATGAAAATAAATGTATATCTTGAATTTCCTGGCTATAGCCCATGTAATCCTATTTACTCTGCTAAACCATAAGAGATAGATCAAATCTTACTATACAAAAATGTAGATCTTGCTAAAACACATAATTTATGTCTGAATAAATGCTTTTGTAGGGTGAACTATTTCGGAGATACTCCTCGTTATTCGTGTGCGTTTTGGAGTACTACTTCTGTCAAATGGAACATCGTTATTAATTTTTATATGTTGACCGTGCAAGGAGAACGGAATTTGAAAGCCTTAAAAGATTTTACTATCGCTCAAAGCCTACTGTATTTCCAGATGTCCCTTGCACCTACAAGGAAATAAACAATAAATTAATATCTGCAAATGTTTATCTCAACTAACACCATGGATATATAGGAATAAGAGTTTGTAAGAATGGTTAGTACAAGAGTTGTGAAAGTCATGTGAGTGCAACATATATTTTATGATGCAATTTAAAGTACGACTGGCTAAAGGGCTTGAAAAATCCTGTTGCCGTCTTGAACAAAAACGCCATTTGCTCTAGGAGTCTAGAGCGTGCGAGTAGTAAAGGCACTTTCTTAGGGGAGGGGAAGATGTCAACCATGAGGAACGGAGAAAATGCTTCAAATTTTAGAAACAGTGCACTAAAAACAACAATGGTAATAATATTATAAACTTTCCCTTAGTCTCAGATATTTAATTAAATTATGTGTAAATAATGAGAGCGTAGGCTTTCACGGCCGGAGTCAATATAACCAAGAGTTATTTCTGGACTGTTATGCTGAGGTCTGCTGGAGTTTGAGTACCCAGAAGTTTCGCCTACAGCTGTAACTCCCTGATTTGTAACTCCCTAACGAGAAAGCGCAATAAAAACTCCAAGGTTCAGAGGATACATCCCAGTTTGGATACCTTCTTTAGGTGGTTGTTAACCCTCACATATGGCACTTCAGGAATTCACATGTCTATGAATTTCCAACCAGCATTCGTCACACATAAAGAGCATATCCTGGAGGATCCAATAATTAAAGATTGGCTATTATTTCGTCAAAGGCGTCCTAATGTAGCTGATAAACAGTCTGCTACAATACAAGAGTCAAAATGGTCACTTTAAACGTAAACCATACTCTAAAACCTTGGTTGTGTGATCTAGAGAGAGAGCGCGCAATGGATATGAGTATCGCTTTGGTACTTTGTTACGCCGTGTGGAAACGTCATAGGCATATAAAGGTGAGTCCTAGTTACCTTGAGGCGAGTCGTACCAAAGACTCCAACGAATCACATACTTCCCCCTGCTATCAGCGCTGTCAAATATGGGACACGCATCCTAAGCGCCTGAACCGAGAGCATTGTCTTCATCAATTACTTCAGATAAATACTTGAAAATGGTATATGTCAATCTTACAATTAGATAGAAATGTATATGCACTGATTGGGAAACTGTAACCCTCACAACAAGGTTTAAGCTAATGTAAGAATTACTTATGTAAACAAAATTTTAGTACTCTGTATAACATTTTAAAATTAATAATAAGAGAATTGCCGCTTCGATCTCCCACTAATCGTCGCGCTTCCTATTATCGGAAACCAGTCGTCAGGTGTAGAGTTCGTAGCCTTCGCCACAAACGCTCGAACATCACGCCGTTAGGGTATGTTAAATCGTTAAATAACAAAGCGCTCGAAACATCGATGTAGTACCATAGTCATAGGTTACAGCTAAATGCATAGTCTTTGCTGAAGTGGACGCGTGGAGCACCGCCTGCAGGTCGCTTTAAACAATAGTGCAGAGGCGATAAAAATGGGGATAAATGTCTTGATTATTTGTGGTTAATTTTGTAATTTAATGAAGTAGTATAAGCAGGGTGCGGGAGAAGTACAGAGCTTTTGAAACCTTGAAACTGTGTTTGGTTTTAGATCAAAGTCATAGATTGCTATTCATGCGATTCTCTGTGGTGCAACAAACCCGCTTGTTCTGTGGTGCAGTAGCCCGCCTGGAAGCTTATGAGGTGCAATTTGATTGGGCATGTTATAAATTTATATTAGTGCTCCGGTTGTAAACATAATAAATGTCATAAGTACTATTTAACGCAATTTAATTGCAATTATATGTATATCGACGGATGAATATAAGAGTAACTGAACAATGGATGAAGAAGAGTTTATGCCCGATCTGAACGCCCTGTTAGAAGTTTCTCTAGTGGAAGAAAATGAGCCGTCATCAAATTTAGAGGAGACGCAGACGAAGAAGGAGACTGATAAACCAGGTGATTACTTTAATCCAGACCTCACTTCCAACCTCTCCTAACCTACCGTGTTTCTTGAATCGTCAGAAATAGGTATCTAGTAACTTCAAGAAAACAGGAAAACAGAATCATGAATCCGAAGCTTTGCTAGTGGCCATTTTTGGCGGCATTCTTGGAAGCAGAAGTATTCCTTGCAGACTTCTGTGAAAGGACGATATATATAAGACATGGGGAATCCTTCAGCCAGGTTTAGTGACTCTCAGGATTCCTATACACGTACCCTGAAATCGGTAACTTAAATCTCATCGGCCATACCGTACTGCATTGCCGTACACCATACGGAACAGGAACGCGAAAGGTTTTCTACCATTGAAGTGGTAAGAGCGATGTAACGGCAGAAAGTAAGAGTTATTTGCTGTTTCGTAATTGGCTTGGTGCACACGATAGTGACATGTCCAACAATGGCCATTGAGATAGACGCCTATTCAAGTGTCCTGCTTTACCTGAACTCAACCTAACCTAAGCCAATTTTTCCAATTTGGACTTGTCAAGTGATGGGCTAGACAAATACATGGGTTAAGATTGTGTATGCAGGAAATCAGAAATACTTATGTTAGCAAATCCTGGGTAGGTGCAAACTTATCGTGAGTTAATAAGTAGTGGTTTAAGAACATGATATTGCCACGCCGGGGCCATGCACTGTTCCTTTTAAGCATTTTCACTATAGCTTTATTTGAAGCACATCTATAAGGGGCTCTAATGACCTAGCTGTCGACGGGCCTTTAAACCCTACTCACTCACTACATCGGTAATCCTGTAGGAGTGCGTCCTCCCGTGGGCGATAGGCAGTTGTTTTGTGACTGAAGAGTGTTGTTATGAGGTTCATTTCCTTTAACTCGATGGTGACGTATGTATTGCCAACGCTGGAAAATTGAAATCAGCGGAAGTATGTGAATGTTGCCAAAAGGTTCCATGTAAAGGGTAGATTAGGGTAGAGAAGTTTTCCTCTAAATCTTCGTGTCGCATTTATATATTATAAATAACAACTTTGGTTTTTAATCTACTTTTCGTTTTGAAGTATGCTGTTCACACATACGCACACACGTGGACCTTTTTGTAAAAATTCTATTTTTTTATTCAGGGGACCTCAAAACATATTTCCGGTGAAATCTCTACATGGAATTTTTGGGTGAAATACAACAATTCCCCGACTTACTATACGTAAAAGAGAAATTAAAAAGGAAAGGAATAATATCGCCGCCGCACAGCCACAGCGTGCTATACAAGAGAGAAGGGAGCTTGACCCAATAGCCGAACACCTACCCAGTAATGTTATTACAGATTACTAACAACAAAAATATTAATAAATAATAGTACATTGATATTAATAAATAATAGCACATTGTTTTGGCATTTTGTGATGCGTGGTTGGTAGTTTTAGCGAGTTGTACAATGTTAAGTTGGCAACAGATATTTCTGCCTTGCAGCGCCATCTTCTTCCGTTGTAGGTCAGTGACATCATAGAACTGTCAGTGAACCACGTGAGGACGCACTCCTACAGGATTACCCCACTACATCTATAACTATATATGTAATTGTAACTACCATATCCTGAGTGTGAATTATTGTCAATGACAAAGGAGTGCAATGCAATGCTACATTTGGGCAATAAGTAATGTTGAGTGTGGAGTGTGATATGCAAACAAGCAGCATTACAGCTGTATTTCAAGCATATTTATCTTTAACTCAATATATGGTTATCCTGTAGGAGTACGTCGTCACGTGGTCGATAGACAGTTCTGTTGTGACTGAAGAGTGTTGTTATGAGGTTCATTTCCTTTAACTCGTTGGTGCCGTATGTATTGCCAACGCTGGAAAATTGAAATCAGCGGAAGCATGTGAATGTTGCCAACCAACTTGTTAACGTTATTTGTTGTTATTTAGAGTTATTGTTTTGTAATTAAGTGATGTGACGTAAGTTCTTGTGCTAATACGGTAATTTTATTACAGATTACACAGTATTAACAACAACAACAACAATAATAATAAAAATATAATAATAATAATAATAATAATAATAATAATAATAATAATGTTGAGGTTGTATAATAGAATAATTTTATTACAGATTACGCAATAGTGCAACAATAATAATGATAATAATCAATAATAATGAAGTAATTAATAATATTGAGGTTGTATAATACAGTAATGTTATTACACATTACGCAGTATTAACAACAACAATATTAATAAATAGTAGTACATTGTTTTGGCATTTTGTGATGTGTGGTTGGTAGTTTTAGCGAGTTGTACAATGTTAAGTTGGCAACAGATATTTCTGCCTTGCAGAGCCATCTTCTTCCGTTGTAGGTCAGTGACATAATAGAACTGTCAGTGAACCACGTGACGACGTTCTCCTACAGCTTTACCCAATATATAACTTAACTTCTACATCCTGAGTGAATTGTAAATTACGTGTACTGCTATACGCGGTGCTACTCAAGACAGTTGCTAACCACATGGCAGAAATGTTTAAATAAAGGGGAGGGGATGGATACATCATTGTGGTCATAATAGCAATGAAAAGGAGAACCAATTAGAGCTAGGATGTTTCCATAGCAACAGTAGATGCAATATCTGTTGTCAGTATTGTATCATGTGATTAGCTTGTGCCTGACGGGTTATCCAGCAATAACATCAATTTTATATGTTATGTTCTGTTTTCAGTGCAATATATACAACGCCTTCCTTTAGCCCCAGCTAGCAATACCGTTAGAGATTACTTTTGTGCTGACAAGTTCATTTGCATTTTATTTATATGGTTATGTGCCTTGTGTTTACATGTATCTGTGTGAATTTGTGAGCATTTGCAACTGTCTTAAAATATTGAGAATGATAGTGTAGCCAGACGAAAAATGAGCCTACTTGAGAATCAAATAAAATTGTGTATTTCATTGTCAGTAATAAAGCTGACAGAAGAGACACCAACAACAGTAAAAGCTGAAAAATGAGAATACGTGGTTACTCATTCAAAGCCCATAATAAATACAGCGTGGGAAACTGAAGGAGTTTTGGAAGAAAGGATAGAACAGCTTATCAACAGCTTATAAGATTATTCCTCGTCCTTCCCTGAGTCTGGAAGTATAATGGTGGCGCCGTGGCTGAGTGGTTAGACCACTCGCCTACCACCTAGGCGATCCCAGGGACTTGCATGTGGTATTCGTGGTGCACGAAGCGGCGTCTGGGCAGGTTTTCTCCAGTTTCCTCCACCATTCATTCCACCAGTTACTCCATTATCACCTTTCCAATCGTCTATTTTGCCTGCATTTCATATCACCCTCTTCCTCACTATCATACCTGGTGCTTGGCTGACCACCTGCTCTAGTCCAGAGGTCCCTCTGCTCCCCGACAGGCGTCTGACCCTAGGCACTGGCTTGTAAGTCCTAGGGGGTGTAAGTCCTACATAAGGGGAGGGTAATCAGGGAAAGAAGAAAGAAGAAGTTTGTACATATTTTTACAAGTACAGCCTTTGGGTATAGCAATTTCAGCATAAATACAGACTTCGTTAATACATTATTTCTATATCTTTTAACTGTCATTCAAATTATTTTTATAACTTTATAGTTCTTGAATTTTAATTTTTTGGAGTTGCATCACCTCTATTCCCACTCTATTTAACACCAGATTATCTATATAACAGGGTCATAAGTCTTTCATCCAAAACATTTAAATGTCCTTCATCCTCAATCAAAGCTATTGCCATTGTTTTTTTCTCTTTTAGTATTACATACCTTCCACAGCCATTTTTGTTTCATTTTACTACATATTTTCCCAGTTTTTTTTACATTTTGCTCTGATCTTAAATTTAGAATTCTTATATCTCTTATTCAGGGGTGTAAGGGGTAGTGATGAGCCTCCTATAGCCTCTCCTACCCAATTCCCATCCTCATCCTGCCCGTGGTGCACCCTGCTTTTAACAGATGAGGCTCTGGGGACAGAATCACAGCGGTATAACTGTTTCATCTAAAATGGAAGAAATGTCATTTACATATGTGCTGGCCTATCACAGCACAACAGCGTTCTTCAGAGGCACATGAGGGGAAGGTCGGTGGATCTAAATACCACCTATTTAGTCCTCCCGGCTAGGTCCGATGGACCCGTTGACCAACAGCAGGTGTGGTCCCCCTTGTAAAATGGGGGTTTAAGTCGGGTGATGTAACTGCCACATTGTAAAACTGGTGCCCGTTAAGAAAACAGTTACATGAAAGCCACGTACATGAGTATGAGTGCTAAACATAAACATTCCGGAGTTAAAACTGTCCCCAATCGGATCTCCGGGTGGGGACATCTTTAGGCAAATTTCATCACAACAATTCCAATACTTTAAGAATTCTACAATGGAATGCAGCAGGCATGTCCCAGCCTAAAAACCAAGAGCTAATGAAAATATTAAAAGACCAAGATATAGATGTCTTCACAGTACAAGAAGCCAATATATCAGAAGAACAGGAAATATTCTTTGAAATGGATCAGTACACTACACATATACTTCCAAAAGCTCGTCAAATAGCAAGTGGTATTCTTACAGGAATTAAAAGAAATATGAAAGCTACTATTCAAATCCAAAAAACAATGGAAGAATAAGATAAATCAGAAATAGTTAAAATTGAAGTATGGAAAAGTAACTACCACTATAGAATTTACAGTATGTACAATCCTCCAGACAATACACTAGATCTAAATTCTATTCCCATAGAACCCAAAAGTATTTTAATAGGTGATTTTAATGCACACTCCCCTAGGTGGGGCTACAGAGATATAAATTCAGCAGGAAGAGTCATAGAAGACCTATTAAACTCAACAATGGAATTAATATTTAATCCAAATGATCCACCTTCATTATAATGGTTCGGGTACCAATCCTGATCTTCTGATGGTGTCATCTGACATAATTGACAATACAAAAAGAGAAATAATAGAAGACCCAGGTTCAGGCCACAGAATCACCATAAACTCCATAAGAGATCTAATAAATAAAAGTAACAAACCAAAAATTAAAACTTATTGGAATTTTAAAAAAGCAGATTGGTTCAGTTTCCAAAATGAGATAGAAGGGAAGTGTAATATACTGTTAGAATCAGAGTTCAAGTCAACAGATGAAATGAATAAAAAAATTTGTGAAATATTATTGACAGCAGCCAAAACACATATCCCCAAAGGAAAGTTAAAGAAATATAGCTACTTTTGGTCTCCATCTTTATCTAAGTTAAAACACGAAAGAAATATAGCAAGATTCAAAGCCGAAAGAACCAAGTGTCCAGAAGATGTACTAAACTGGAGAAGAAAAGCAGCCATTTTTAAGAAAGAATTAGTTACAGCAAAGAGGGCCAGTTTCACAAATTTTGTAGAACATATGGACTATAGGAAAGATGGAAATAAAATATACAAATTCCTTAATAAAACAAAATTATCAAAAAATACAATTGAACCATTAAAACATAATAACAAAAGCTTAACTACAGATAGGGAAATAGCAGAACCCCTTAATAAGTTTTATGCTCAGTCACAAAGAATACCCCAAGCATATAAAAAACAAGATAAAGCTATCCAAAAAACTATCAGAGAAACTAATAAGCCAAAAGATATACAAAATGATATTTTTATTCAGGATTTTAACAAAACAGAACTAGATTTAGCAATAGAACAATTATAGAACAAAAAATCTCCAGGACCTGACAAGATCCACCCAGAGTTTATTAAACACCTTGACAGGAAAGGAAAAGCAATCCTACTGTATAACAACTGTATAACACGTGTTGGAGAATGACTGTACCTTCTGACTGGAAAAAAGTCATTATCATCCCAATTTTAAAGAAAAACAAACCCTCAAACAATATTAATAGTTTCAGGCCAATATCTTTGACCAGTGTTATTGCAAAAGTGATGGAAAGAATGGTGGCATCTAGACTTAACTGGTTCCTAGAATATTACAACTTAATTAATAGTTCACAGACTGGCTTCAGACAGAATCATAGTACAAGTGAAAATGTACTCCTACTAAGCCAAGACATCAAGGAAACTTTCAATAGAAAGGAGGATACCTTAGCACTATTCATTGATTTTAAATCAGCATATGACTCAGTCTGGAGAAACAAATTAATTGAGAAGTTGCAATCAATAGGTGTGAAAAGTAACATGCTTAAATGGATAACTCAGTTTATTTCACAAAGATTTTGTGCCACAAAATATAATACATACATTTCCAAATATAAACAAACACACCGAGAACTTCCACAAGGTGCTGTTCTGAGCACAACACTCTTTAACATATATATAAATGACCTTCCATCAATAATAAAAACTTTAGAGACCAAAATTGCTTTATTTGCTGACGATGTAGTCATTTGGACTCCAGGCTCTCCAAAAAAACCTGAATTAATAGAAACAGCCCTAAACAAAGTACATGAATGCAGCTCCAAAAACCTAATGACTATCAATGTGGAAAAAACAAATTATGAATTATTTACACTAAAATACAAACCAGTTAATATCAACATAAATTATAATGGTAAACCACTCAAAGCAGTTGATGATGCCAAATACTTAGGCATCACTTTCGACAGAAAGCTAAGTTGGAAAAAGCATATAACAAACATCTCAGAAAAGGCTGAAAAGAAACTGCAAATCCTGAAAAGGTTAGCTGGTGCTAAATGGGGCTGCTCAAGGAGAGTCCTTAACACAACATACAAAATGTATGTTAAACCAAACCTCTTGTACTGTTCTGAAGCTTTAATAACAGCAGCAAATGCTGACATCAATAAACTTGAACAAATACAAAATCAGGCTCTTCGCCTAATCACTGGAGCAGTTAAATCCACACCTGTTGATGCCATGCTTGCCTTAACATGGACCCCATCAATAACAACAAAAATAGAAGATCAAGCATTGCTCCAACACGAGAAAATGTTACGACTGCCAAACTCTAAATGGACAGAAGAGAACCTCCCCCCTTCAATCCTTAAAACTCATAGTAGTTTTAAAGCTAAGTAGTTTCCTAGAAAAGGTAACACAGATTAAATCCAAATTGAACATTCCTAACACCAGAGAAAATGTACTTATAAGAGAAAATCCATTGGAATTATTGCAACCTACCTTCAGTTTGGAATTAAAGTAAATCAGACACACCAAAAGAAATACAAAAACTTCTAGCTCTGGAAACAATCAATACTAGGTATCCCACTGAAGAATGGCTGCACATATATACTGATGGATCCTCCAAGGAAAACCTTACTGGAGCTGGAGTTGTGTGTTCACATTTTTCCTTTTATCATTCTGTTGGCAGAGACACAACAAATTATGGTGGAGAAATAGAGGCTGTACACATTGCTCTCCGACAATTATTAAATCTTCCCTTAAATAAATTTAACAAGGCAGTAATTCTTTCAGATTCTAAAGCTGCAATTCAGGGAATATATTCAAATACTACAAAGAAGTCAACAAAAATTAGAGAATGCTACAAAATGTTAACACAACTCCAAAAAGTTAATAAGACTGTTCATTTCCAATGGATTCCAGCACACTGTGGAGTCATGGGGAATGAAGCTGCAGACTCACTTGCAAAGAAAGGCACAACAATAAAACAAAAGTCTAAATTCAATTTCTCATATTCCTCAATGAAACGCTTGATCATTAAAAAATTTTCTCATTCATACCTACAAGAAATAGAAACAAATGCCAAAGATAAAAAATGGATTACACTACTTTCCAACCCAGATATAATCCCCCAGAGACCAAGGAAAACAGCGGTTGCAGCCTTCTGACTACTGACAAATCAGGACTGCTTAGCAAGTCATCTCTACAGAATTGGTATCTCAGCTTCACCAATATGTGTCCTGTGTAACGATCCAGCAGAAATGAACGAAGACCACTTGAAGACCTGTGAAGCATTAAGACCAGCAAAAACTACAGTTCAAAAGTATTGGAAAGCACGAATGCTAATGGCTTCATTGCCAGATGCAAGGCACTAGAAAACAACATATCTCTTATTCATGGTGTCTAGCACCCTGGAAATCACCTTGATTTTAATACTGCACCTTGAAAACCTGGAATTCATCTTGATTTTCAAAAGCTCCTTGAATTTTTCTAAAACACTTCTGTTACATTCTGAGGCCATACTTGCATAACTTATGCTGTTCTTCCATTGCACTCTTTTTGACCAAGGTCGAAACTACACAAAGACAACCCACCAGTTGCACTACAGTTCACCAGCTCATAGATTTGCATTTTTATAAAGCAGCCCTGTGCTTCAATTGACCCTAAATAATATCAGTTAATATCGCATGTTAGAATTTTACATTTAACATTTATTAAGTTAATTGTAATCACAAAACACCTGCATTCCTGTAAACTTTAAGGTGGGATTATGATGAAGTAAAACAATCTAACTCATGGTATTAGATGACTATGTAGGCCATGCTCACACATGGAAGATGGGATAACATTTAATACTTACTGCTGACTTCACTTCCAAAATGCGTGCTCAGTGGATGGAGGGTAGTTTGTGACTGGTATTTCTAATGCAGGGCTACTAACAGTTTGCTTTGTGCAATTGGGGTTGAGGACCCTATGGAGCAGAGCAGAGACAAGGGATGTATTTTATAAGAGGAACGAAGACAGCAAAAACAAAATGTAGCCATATTAGCAGAGAAACTAAACTCCAATGATCCAGGATCAATGTAAAAAAAGCTTAGTTTCAAATAATGCATAGTGTATAAATTTGTCATGAGTAGGACTCGGAAGTTCATGCCCTAAAAACACTGAAATATGCATGCAAATATGCTCTTAAAAACTTGAAAATATGCCAAGAAATATGCACTATTTAACTAAAACGATTGCTATCCCTTTGCAGTAGACAAGTTGAGTTAGTATAAATAATAAATAAAGTTGCCTTATACCTTAGAGGTTGAAACAGAAGTGGTCCCGCTGCTACTATTAACTGCTAAATTGCAGTTCACAACCAACACTTTGCACAAATTTTCAACTGTAAAACGTCGTCTGTCTCGCAAAACACTTTTGTAACCTGAAAAACTTCTCTCCACATCACGAGGTGCTATTGGGGCATATTTAAATGATGTTAACTGCTTCACAGAGAGGGTCAAGTCTCTTGCTGTGACAGATGGTTTTCTTTTGAGGATGTCTCGAATATCGCACATCTTTTGAGAGGTAGAACTGGAACTTAAAAATTCAATGCCACAACTGGGATTTGAACCACAGACCTTCCGCTTACCGGGCGGCTGCTCTAACCACTGAGCTATTGTGACAAACTGCCAGAATGGTATTAAATTCTCAAACCAATTCGTAATGCCATTCTGGCAGTTTGTCACAATAGCTCAGTGGTTAGAGCAGCTGCCCGGTAAGCGGAAGGTCTGTGGTTCAAATCCCAGTTGTGGCATTGAATTTTTAAGTTCCAGTTCTACCTCTCAAACTTTGCCCACACACAGCTTGTGTGTTTAAAAATACCAACAGTAAGTTTGTTGGCATAAATAAATAATATCGCACATCTGTTTATAACCAGAATTTTTTGAAATTACATAATTCACTTTCTCTTTCACTTTTTGTCCTATGCTACCAGGAACCGAACTTAGATCATATATTGTGTTTTCAAAGACAGTAAGTGATTCTTGCAAAGATCTTACAGCTTCCAATGCCGCTATGGCTGTTGGTAAGAAAGAAAAATGGGCAGATATGAAACTAAGATCCTCTTTTAACCCAGTACCTGACAGAATATTTTACATAGTTTCTATTCATTAAGCATCTTTCGAGTCCAATGAATTAACAACCTCTTCGACTATTTCTATGCACTCTGCATAATATAAAGCTGCATCGACCCATGTTCCCCATTGAGTTAACAGTGGTGCAGGAGGAAGTCGGATATTAGGTGCTGTTAATCTAAACAACTCTTTTAGGAGATTTAACAAAAATTCTCTTTGTACTATACACACATTATCTACCAATGGGAAAGAATCACGTATTGTCTCAGAAATGCGATGAAGAGCGTGTGCCAAACGAGTTATATGAATTAAGTTAGCAAAAATACCTTTCAGAGTTTGTCCTGATTTTACCATATAAGGGACCTGCATCAGTAACAAATAAAAGTAACCGGTCGTATTTGATTCCACATGGCCATAGTAATTTCAGAGTCCATCACAAACTGGGTCACAGTTACATTGTCAGTGGCCGACAATTCGCACACATTAAGAAGATAAGGTGTAGTCTTTTGTTCATTATTTAAAGCACCCATGATTATATTAGCAATAGAACGGTGCCCAGAATCAGGGGTTTCATCAACAGACAACCACACAAACTGATCCGCTAATTCATTTTGTATATTTGACAATACGTTATTGTAACAATGTCCTACATATGTCTTACGCAGTGTACTTTCTTCAGGCAATGTTGGAAAATCCTTACCCATCTAACAGCACTTCAAAAACACCTAGTCTTCCAATGGATACCAGCTCACTGTGGACTGAGTGGTAATGAGAAAGCTGATTTTCTTGCAAAAAAGGGTACCGGCAATGTGCAGAAATCAATAGTTAATCTACCATTTTATGTAGCTAAAAGATTAGTCAACTCTGAATTCAAAAAAATTATTGAAAAATATTACTATGAAAAATCAAAAAATAAAAGATGTGAACCACCAAACATTCAAACAGTAATTCATGAGTATCCTCGAAAAACAGCAGTTGCAACCTTCAGATTGATTACAGGACATGATTGTCTGGCAAAACATTTAAACAGAATTGGGATATATTCTTCACCACTCTGTCCTCTATGTGATCTGCAAGAGGAAATGGATCGAGACCACCTTCAAATATGCCCGGCCACTTCTAATGCCCCATCCATCAGTGAAAAATATTGGAGAGCAAGAGGATTAATGACTTCATTGTCAGAAATCCAGCATTAGCTAACAACAACTTTCTTCAGGCACATGTCGAGTGTACTTGGCAAGGAAGTTTTTAAATGTCGGATTATTAATTTTTAACAAGGGAATATCAGCAGCTAAAAATGCTTGGCACAAGTCATAGGAAAATTCACTAACCCTACTTTCTAAATACTCTACTAGCTTAAGAGGTTGTGGCATTGAATTTTTAAGTTCCAGTTCTACCTCTTAAACTTTGCCCACACACGGCTTGTGTGTTTAAAAACACCAACAGTAAGTTTGTTGGCATAAATAAATAATAATTACTCTACTAGCTGTTTTTGAACAGGTTCTTTGTTTGCAAGTTTTCTGATTAAATTCTCCTTATGTTTTGCTGTGTTTATGTGCTGAACTATTTGAAATCTTTTCTCACTCCCTACATTTTTCTCACACCTCCACAAAACAGTACCTATTATCTGTAGATATTAAATCTCTCGAAAACTCTTTCTGTAAATTAATTAATCCAGCACTTGAAGTTGGTTTTATTTTCGGCATTGGAAGAGCATTTTAACATTTTATACGCCTAATTTAATTTGATGGGAACCAGTTCACAACACTGTTACGTTTGAAGAACATGACACAACTACTAGTGGGCAGGCAAGTGTTGCTATAACGCTGACCTGCTATTTATCTTTGTTAATATAAACCTCTCAGACAACGCACTGATTATTCTCTACGCACATACATATAATGAAAGGATGGAAACAGGGGATTCACTGCATGACAACATGACTCAGCATTAGTACTTGCTACCTTGCGAGTTGCATCATCATGTGTAATACTACCAATATGAAAAATATTATACAGATGGAAAAAATAATTTAAAAAAAAACCATAAAAATCATTAAAATATGAAATATAGTGGCTATAATATTGAAATAGTATGCATTTATCAAAATCGAGAAAATATGCAGTTATATGCACCATAAAATCATGTCCAAATAACTGAAAATTCCATAATTCGTGCACATAATAAAAAGCATACATTTTTAACCCCTATGAAAAAACATGCAAATGCATGAACTTCCTAGCCCTAGGCATGAGTGAGTGAAAGAACTAAAAAATTGTATATTTGCAGTTCTGTTGGCACTTCCCTCTACATGGGGCTCTAATGACCTAGCTGTTGATGGGCCCTTAAACCTTAATCACTCACTCACTCCCTTCACACATGCACAGTTGTAACAAAATGGATTACTTTGTTGAACTTACTGACATGTAACAATTTCCTTCCTTTCATATTTGGAGAAGTGAATGGCCTAAGGAATGGAAAATATCTTTATTTCTGCTTCTCCCAAGGAAAGCCTCTCAGACTGTGCACTAGTTATAGAACAGTTACATTGATTCCACATGCTAGCAAAGTATTATTGAGAATAATACAACACAGGTTGGATAAATAAAGGGAAATAGAAAAACAAACTGGATTTAAAAGGGGTAGAGGAACAAGAGATCAAATAGCAAAAGTTAAAACGGATCTTCAAGAAGGCAGCAGAATATGGAAAAGTAATATTTCTATGTGTTATTGATTACAATAAAGCATTTGATTGCATTGAGCATAAGAGTGTGGAACACATTGAGAAGCATGGGAATACCAGAACATTTAACAATCCTGCTGGATAATTTATATAATTGCAAGAAACAGCAGTGAGAATATCATATAGAGAAACACAATGGCTTGAAATTAACAAAGGTTTAAGATAAAGTTGCACATTATCTCCACGCTTCTTCAGCCTGTACAGCGAGTAAATCATAAGAAGAGCTAGATGATATGACTATATTAAAACATGAAGACAACATGAAAAAATTGTTAAAGAAGCTGAAAGAGAAAAGTGAAAAAGCAGAACTTATGCTCAATCTAAACAAAACCCAAATTATGACCATTGGAGGCCAACTAATTTTGAAGTCAAGAGAAGTGAAATATAAGTAAGAAATAAATACTATTTTTTGGGAGTCTTGTTATATAAAAATAGTTATAGCAGAAAATAAATTAATAGGAGAACATCAATAAAAAGAACAGCAGTGATGAAATTGAATAAAATCAGAGACCGGTACATTAACGTACAGTTGAAATTGATTAGTTGAAGTGTTGGTGTTCCTCATTGTTACGCATGGCTGTGAGAGCTGGACTGTATTGAAAAGAATTTATGCATAATCTAACATGGCATAACTTCCTGAGAATTCCTTGTACAGAGAAGAGAACAAACAGGTTACTACTTGGCAAAGCCATGAGGCGTATCGGAAAGAATGTGAAACTGCCCAGCTGTTTATGCAAGCTTATCACACAAACAAGGTGAGACGGAGTGTGTACATTATGTTCAGATGCAATCAAATCTTCAGGACAGTGACGTCTCATATATCAGCAGGTGCGAGAGATCATCTATTTGTGTTTTATCACTGACTATATGTCCAGTTACTATTATTTAGCTCTACTAATAAACAAGATAAGAAGTGATCGCAGTGCTTGACCACCAAGGTCAACACACTGCGTTCACTTTGCCAGGTAGTAGTTGTGGAGGATATAAACCCTAAAAAGTCATTGAAAGCAATGATCCTTGGAAGTAAGCTCCGATACTTTAGGCATGTTATAAGAGCTCATGGCCGATTGAGACAGACATGATAAGATAAGTTGAAGGATCTAGAAAGCAAGGAAAATCTAGTCGCAGTGATGACATGAAGAAAGTCATCACTTTAAGCTGAAAGTTCCTAATCCACATTATGGAAAGAGTGGTGAAGAGTGATGGAAGATAAAACTAGAAATAGGGAACACACAAATGTTGCCAAACCATAAGAGAAGGCAATTTTATTGCAAAGCACTCCTGTACTGAACATCTTGCCTAGTAAATCCAAATGAAGATTACCAGTCCAAACCAAGATTTGAAGGACTATTGCTACTACTCTTACTACTTCCTATACCTGGTAGAAGGTACTGCTTCTGCCATATCAGAATTCTACCTGATGAGTGTAACAAATACGTCCAATACTATTATTGTCAATTAAGAATTGCTTCATCAAAAAAGAAAAAAGAATTGTGTCAAATATTTGCAGCCATGTAGCTTCTTGACAAATGGATATAAATGGTTTATTATTTCACTAACTGCCACGCAAACATTGTATGAACAATGCTGTAATGCATTTCTGCCTTAATTTGTATAAACTTAGTAAAAATTTAATTTTAATGTGACGTTGCCAAATCTCTCTTTGAAATTAAAATTTGGGTGACATTTTAACATTATAAATTGTGACAATTCATTTGAAGCTAAAAAGGCATTGCTGTATTGTTCACAGAATATTTTCATGACAGTGAAATATATTTAATATACGTCTATTATATTTAATGTAGGTATAGTTTAGGAAGTGGTGTTACTTGATTTATTATGGTACCAGGAAGAATTTCAATGGCAAGGAATTCTTGTAAAACAGAATTGCCATTTATTTCACTGGAATTGTAGATTAACTGTATTGAACATTTTACACTTTGCTAGACACTGGCTTCAATTTCAAGAAGTTGCAAGTATGTTATTATAATGCATTTGATTCTTCTGATAGTTTGTACTTTATTGCCAGTTGCAGAGGAGAAGAAACCTGAGAAGACTGAAGGAAATGATGATAAAGATAAGCAGAATGTATCTTCTGACGAAGCAGTAGTTAAAACTGAGCTGCCAGTGGTGGCAGAAGCAGCAGCACCTGCACTTGTTCCTGTTGCACCAGTAGCTGTGGAAGAACCAGTTCAAAACGGGACACTGAAAGTAGACCCGCCATTAAAAGCAATTAAAATACCAGAGCCTACTGATTGTTCTGATCAGGCGAAGGAACTCTATCATTTCAAATTCTCTCTCTTACCCAAAGACATATGTGAAGAAGAGAAACTTTTTTACTTAACTGCAATAGATGGTAAGTAATGTATATGAATTAATCATTCTAATACATGAATGTTATTTATGTTATTTAAACTGTTCCCCAAATAGATTAAGTAAAGTAATGTTAATAAATTATGGAGCAAACTTTGGGTGATGATTGTTGCCATGGTAAACATAAAGACCAGCTCACAATCCTGGAATGGGAAGTAAAATAGAATGCAACATTTTGTTTCACAATACCCTGGGAATGAGAACAGGAATTATTCATACCAATGACCAAGGCAATGGCAAAGGTAAATGATCAGAAATGACGAAGAAGGCAGTTGTTTACTCTGAGAACAGCTACATATTATTAAGAAGAACTCGCTGAGCTTATGTTGTAAATGCATACACAGGTAAACAATTGCTCCAGTAAGGCAGCTAAATTTGCTAGCTCACCTCACCTCATCTCAGGACAGACACACCACCTACCAAAGCAAAATAAAAGAGGAACAGGTATCATTCCAGTCCCACACAAAGCCTACATCTGATATAAGAGCAAAAAGTAAATCTCAGGGATTAAAAAAAAGTACAAACTAAAATTCTTAAATTAATAACTGTTAGTTTTTAGTTAAGATGGCCATATACAGGCTTATTGATGCGGAATCTCTCTAAATCATGCAACATGAAGAAATACACTACATCCCCTGTAGTAGACAAAGAGGTTGGTAATTACAAGTCAGAGAGGAACATAGGTAGTGAAATAGAAGTGCAATCTAAAGCTGAAACAATGGAATGGAAGCATGAGCTAAATAGTGGAGTAATGTTAGCAAAAAGGAATGGAAGTGAAACTGAAATATAATTAGAGATAAGATAAATAATTGAGAAAAGGGGACTAACATTCACAAAGTGTTACAAATTTAAGATTTCCTTTTTCCTCATTCTCTTTAGCTGTTAATTATTAATGGAAATCTGCATTTAAAGTAACATTCTAATCACCAATCGTTTGCGACAATTATTTCCTGTAAAATTTGAAGTTTAAAGCTTTCAGTTTATGAATCATTTGCCACACGTAACAAAACTTTGTATTTGCTTTGTAAATGTACACTATGAAATATATTTATATTTTACAGTTATCTACATGCTGCAACATGCCAAAATGGTCTAGTTGTCATCACACCACACTTACTCTACCCACTGAGCAATTACATGAGCTTATAATTTCATAGTTACTTCAGGTTGTTTGGTTTGTGCCTCTAAATTACAATTTTGTATTTATTTTATAAAGGTATGTTTACGAAGTATATCCCCATTTAAGGTTATCTGCCTTACTGCACAATTGCATGAGCTTATGATTTCATAGTTATTTCAATTTATGATTCATGAATTAATTTGTTTTATCACAATACGAAGGGATCCTCCTTTATTCTGTAATTGTGGTTCTCAGTGTTACATTTTGGAGATCTTTTGGATTGAACTGAGGAATGTATGCATAAGTAAAATGCCCGTTATCAAATTAAAACTGTCGCGTGGTGTGTGTCTTCATTAACACACACAACAGTAAAAGCAACGAGAATAGTTTTCCGCATTCGTATCTACGTCACATATGTACACACATTGGCAGATATTACCTTCATTCATCACCTTATATGCATTGCCAACTATACATTCCAACATTGTGCAAATTATGTGCTAGTACCATTGGCTACTTTCATTTCTCATGCATTGGCACCCTATTTTACGTTCCCCCTAAGCCTGTATACTGCAACATTACCAGTTGAAGAGTTTGTACTTTTCTGTGAACCCCTTCTGAGTGTGTAATTTATTATACTTGTTAAAATATTTAAGAAATGATGTTAATATTGTGTTTTACATACCCGATATATCCAATATCATGTATTTGATCTAAGGATGAATAAATTTGAAATTTGAAACTTTTTTATTACTATATGGGATTACATGTTTATTTTGCTAATAAATTTATGTGAGGGACATAATTTCCAACGCTCCAAAAATTACTTATTCAGGCAGTTAATTAATTCTTAATATTCATATTTTACGTGACAATGGTTAAATAAACATTTGATGATTAGTTGTCAACTTTCTACCATGCTGCTCCTCTTATTGCAGCATCAAGCAATATTCAATTGTCTGGGCAAATCTGTTGTGTAACACTGCATTAGCTTGAGAGTTTGCATTTAACAGCCAAATATTTATTGTTAAGAGGTAGAACTGGAACTTAAAAATTCAATGCCACAACTGGGATTTGAACCACAGACCTTCCGCTTACCGGGCGGACGCTCTAACCACTGAGCCATTGTGACAAACTGCCAGAACGGCATTAAATTCTCAAACCAGTTCGTATTTCTCCTGGTAAACAGTAAGTTTGTTGGCATAAATAAATAATTTATTGTTAATTTTTTGTTGTACTGGGTTATCCATATATCATGTCTCCAAGGTGGGTTCTGTTGGCAACAGAAATAACAGGATCATTGAAAGAAATGATTGGTTAGAGTGGTTAGAGCAGCTGCATGTGAAGTGGAAGATCTGTTACCCAATTTCTGGCTATGGCATTGAACTTTTTGGTCCTGATTCTACCTCTCAAACATTGCTCACACATGGCTTGTGTGTTTAAAGACACCAGGCAAGTTGGTTGACATAAAAAAATAAAGTAATGGGTAATTTCATAAGAAGATGCCAGAAATGTGTTGAAAATGAAGGCAAACAGTTCCAGTGTCTCCTTAGAGAGTACAGAACTTTTTAAGTGCATTTGAATTTATTAGTCAGTCACACTACCTTGCTAGGGTACTCGTATTAACTGGCAGGTGAGAAGTGACAGGTTATTGGCTGAGTTGCAGATGTATGATATGTGGATGATCCTATGTTAGTATATTACAGAAAGGCAAGTTGCACATAGTTGGTTAGTGGCTTTAACAGAGAATATCACATTATTCTTTACCATTAATTTTTTGTGTGTACAGATATCAAAAGTGTGACATGCATGAGATTACACTGCACAGTATGTAACGATCATATTGGCTGCCAACCTGAAGCAGAAGAAAACACCTTCAGTCACATCAACCTCCACGTCTTAGTGTGCAAGCAGTGTTATGAGTTTTATGGTTATGGAGGTTTCACTGTTGGGGCTGATGGTAGCGAGACATATTGCTATTGGTGTGGACAAGGTGGTCAAGTCTTCTGTTGCAGCACATGTGCTCACGTATTCTGTAAGGTGAGAGGCACAAACTTATTCCAGTATTTATTATTTTTGGTATTTTTTTTTTAGTTTTTAGTATAATCTCCTTTTAGCTCGATACACTTCTCCCAGCATTTCTCAACTGTTTTGAGCCTTCCAAAAGGTAGGGTTTCGGAAGGTCCTCAAAATAGGCATCTGTTTGGGAGATGACCTCTTCGTTAGATGTGAATCGTTTTCCACTGAGTCACTTTTTCAAATTTGAAAATAAAGGAAAGTCACTGGAGGCCAGTCTGGTGAATACGGTGGATGCTGTAGTAATTCGAAGTGTAATTCCACAATTTTCGCAATTGAAACTGTGCGGGTATACACTCTTGTGTTCTTTTGATGTAAGAGAATCTTTTTCTTTGTCAGATGAGGGCGTTTTTTCATGATTTCTCTGTTCAAGCAGTGCAATAATGGTGCATAATTTTCTCCATTAATTGTTTTTCCTTTCTACAAGTAATAAGTGTAAATGATTCCACGTGCATCCCAAAAAACTGAGGCCATCACCTTGTCTGCAGATTTCACCACCTTTGCCTTCTTTGGAGCTGGTTCACCTTTAAAAACCCACTGCTTCAACTGTACTTTTGTCTCTGGGGTGTAGTAGGGTATCCATGTTTCATCCTGGCGGTGCCGTGGCCGAGCGGTTAGTGCGCTCGCCTACCACCTAGGCGGCCCGGGTTCGATCCCAGGGACCCGCATGTGGTATTCGTGGTGGACGAAGCGGCGTCAGGGCGGGTTTTCTCCGGGTACTCCGGTTTCCCCCGCCATTTCATTCCACCGGTGCTCCATCTTCATGTATCATCAGTGTCACCGCCTGCGGTGCCGTAGTAGTAAAAGCGGGCGTTAAACACTACAACAACAACATGTTTCATCCCCAGTTGCGCATCAATGCAGAAACTCATCAGGATTGTGATGGAAAAGTGCCAAACCAACATCTGATTGGATCACACAATTGAGTTTGTTCTACATTGAAAGCAAACGTGGCACTCATCTTGCTCAGACCTTTTTTAGACCTAATTTTTGGTGCAAAAATCTGAGAGAATAACTGTTGTATGAAAATGTGAGATTCTATACAAAAGAAAAAGAGGTTATAACCTTAAACTAATTCATGTTCCAAGTATCTTTGCCCTACTTCAGCAAAACCTTCGGAAAGCACAAGATTCAGCTAACATTGTCAACAGATTTTCCTTGAAAAATGTTTTGAATTCAAGAATAAAGGACACCATTCTCCAAAGCAAAAATTGGTATAATATAAATTGGATGCAACAACTGTGAAGTTTTATGTACAAGAAATTACATTTCAGGCCGGGGAGAGAAGTGTTGCATTCCATTTAAAAAAAAAACACGTGTGTGCATGCATGTGGGTGCACATGTGTGTGTGTGGGTGTGTGTTGCGTGACCGGGTGGGGGGGAGATGGTAGCTTAACTCAAAAACAAAAAGATAAATACTGAACTTACCTTAGTATTAAGATCATTACCTCCTAAAGATGTTATGTGAAGATTTTCAAGAAAATCCCACTTTCCCAAACTATCCGTTACATGCAACATTTTTAGAAAATTTTGTGTGTGTGTGTAGTGTTTAACGCCCGCTTTTACTACTACGGCACCACAGGCGGTGACACTGATGATACATGGAATGAAGATGGAGCACTGGTGGAATGAGATGGCGGGGGAAACCGGAGTACCTGGAGAAAACCTGCCCAGACGCCGCTTCGTCCACCACGAATACCACATGCGGGTCCCTGGGATCGAACCCGGGCCGCCTAGGTGGTAGGCGAGCGCGCTAACCGCTCGGCCATCGCGCTGCCTTAGAAAATTTTGATTTTCTTGGAAACAACTAATGCTTTTGATTAAAATACTGTATGTTTTCTTCACAAATTGAATGTATATATTGATTTTTCTTGGAATAGCCTCATGAAATCTTCATTCTGGATGTTTTTTGCGTAACTGTTAAACCATAACAGGTAAAATCTTATTACACAACGTCTTCATATTTTCCATTTCGGAGATTAAATTTTCAATTTGGCTTCCATTTTTGTTTCCATTTTGTTCCCATATTTTCTGTTCCATAGTTTGCATTTTTCCAATTCAGCTTTCATATTTGTTTCCTCTGCCACATTCCAGAATTAATTTCATTTCCCATTATGTCCATCTTTGCTAACATTTGTTTCATCAATTGTTCCATATTGTGCTTTTCGTCACACTCCTGACACCAATTGTGATTACTTAATTTTTGTAACTATTTTTTATTAAAACCTGTAGCAACACTAAGCAAAAGCACTGTTGAATAATAACAAATACTACTGGAAGAAAAGCTGGTTGATAAAGCCATGTGAATATACTACGCATTTCTGTTTCAATCATATAGAAAATTGTATGAATTATTCGTAATTGTTCGTCGAAGCGGGAGTAGTGAAAGAAATGTGATTGTGTTTAGTAAAAGAAAAATGAGTAGAAAAACTGTGAATGTTATACGTTGCACTTATATTTCAAATGTATGGAAAAAATGTATAGATTGTTTGTAGAAGAGTAGTGTGTTATGTAAAAGAAAAGGGAGTAGAGAAAACCATGTGAACGTAATATGTTGCGTGGTAAAATGAACTGTATAAAAACTTTTGCCATGAAAACACTTAGATATGTCAATTTTCATGGTGATCGATCAACCTGTTTTGGAGTTTGCTCACTCTTTAGCATACAATAAGTATAGGCGTTGGTATGTATGAAGTTGATAAATGATAAGGAATAACATGTGAATTGTTACGTAAAACAAAAGTGAGTGGAGAAAATAGTATGAAAGTAATATGTTGTATTTCTGTTTCTAACAAATAGCAAATTGTATGAATTTTATGCTGAAGGGCGAGTAGCAAAAGAAGACTGATTGTGCCTCGTAAAGGAAGAATTAGTAGAGGAAATCGGGTGAATGTAATATGTTGCATTTATATTTCAATCATAGAAAATTATATTAATTGTATGTTGAAGGGCAAACAGAGGAAAATAATATATTGCGTAGTAAAATTGTTACCATAAAAGCTTTCTCATGAAAAAATACATATACGTGCCAAATTTTGCGGTGATTGGTTAAGCAGTATTATCTTATTAGTGAAGATAACTGTCCAAGTTATATTTTGTTATGCTATGGAGAAAGCTGAGAATTGTTGTTCTGTGATAGCGTAATCTATTTTCATTTATTAAACATATGCATACATAATATTAAGTCTTGTCCTTAAGAGAGACATAGCCAAACAGTATGATGATGTGTCGACACTACTGTGCATGGACCACAATGTCAATTTTGTCCACTCTTGCTCTTTGACCATCTCTGTTCAGTTTAGTGTGCTGGCATGTGAAAGTACGTAACACAGACCTTGATACCATTGTACCTATAGGAAATATGCAATTAAACCATCTCTACAAATGTTTATCTCAATTAACGAGTTCACAAAGAATAAACTTTGTAAGAATAGTTTGTACAACAGTGAGTAGAGAAAGCCGTGTGATTGCAGCATATCAGATTCTTGCATTTTAAACCATTTTGCTACAAATTTATGAAAGCTAGAAGTTATAATTAAATGATGGAAAATGACTGTAAATGCCCATATTGCTCCACCTACCAAATTATTTGCAGATTTAAGAGGTTGAATCAGAAACTGAAAAATTCAATGCCATAGCTGGGATTTGAACCACGGATCTTCCGCTTATTTAGCGACTGCTCTAACCATTAAGCTACCATGGCCAACTTGCCAGTACGACATTCAATTCCCCAGCTTGTTGTACTGGCAAGTTGGCCATGGTAGCTTAATAAGTGGAAGATCCGTGGTTCAAATCCCGGCTATGGCATTGAATTTTTCAGTTTCTGATTCAACCTCTTACACATTGCCCACACATGGCTTGTGTGTTTAAAAACACCAGCAGTAAGCTTGTTGGCATAAATAAATAATTATTTGCTGATCGTTCAAGGGCTTGTTTCCCCAGTTTTGGATGTTGGTCGACTAACTGCCGATACCCCAATTGTCTTCTTCCCTGGATAACTGTTGTGCTCTCTGATATTGTGTTAGTAAACTTAAAAATTAAACTATTATCTGCTGGAATTTCAAAGCTCAAAATTCAGTTGGTAATTATTATTTAGGTTCCAGTTCTACCTCTCAAACATTGCCCACACACAGCTTGTGTGTTTAAAAACACCAACAGTAAGTTTGTTGGCATAAATAAATAATCATTACCATCTGAAGGTTATTTAATCCTGGGACATAAAGTACTTACAATAGTAAGTCACCATTGCTGTAATTGTCTCTGATGTGAGACTGCCTTTGTGGTTTAACCAGGAGAAATACGAACTGGTTTGAGAATTCAATGCCATTCTGGCAGATTGTTTGTGCCTTGGTTTATAACTCCTTTCAACTAAAAGTGAAATCACTTTTTACACTTTTTTTTGTGATGTAATTCTATTTCATTCAGTGTAGCTTTTAAAGTTAGTATTTATAGTCCATACATTTTAATAAATGATTTATTTTTCTACATTTTCAGAAATGTGTCCGTCTAAATTTTGGTACAAAGGTACAAAAGGAAATACATAATAGTACTGAATGGTCATGCTATGCATGCAATCCAAGAATGCTTTGGGAGTTTAGAGCCCAATGCTGGGGCCTGCTGACATACAACGAAATGAGGTGAGTGTATTAGCATACATGATACAGTGTATCTTTGATCACCTTAAGGAAATGCATCTGTGAATATCAAAACATGCTCAGTATTCTTTTGCTTCCTATGGCATTTTTACCATGTACTCAGGCATAAAACATACAGTGCATACATTTTAATGAACTGTAGCAGTTTTTACAAGTGATGTTATCTTCAGGGTATATGTATCGGGTACAGATAAAATCGAATAAAATGGCAAGGGAAAAGTTTTGTTTTTAAAAATAATGTTCTATTTTGACTAAATACAGTAAAACTTTGTTTATACGTTTTCCAGGAGACTGTACTTAAAATTCCTCAAATATTTGCTTGTATACATCAGTATTTACTGTTTCTAAAAATATGGGACCCACAACCTAACTTTCTGACACAGCACACCACACTCCAATTTTTTTATTGTGTAAAGGTTCCTCATGAATTGTATAAGGATTGGTTTTTGACCAGTATCTGGTGTTCTGCGAGTTCAAATGTCCTGTCAGATGGAGCCAGGCTTCATCACTCATGAAATACAGCTTTGAATCCAACCTTCCACTCTCAGTTGTGTGACGTAATCACATTCAGTAAAACACATGTTTTTCCTTATCTTCCTTCACTTCTTGGACACATATCATTTTGTAGGGCTTCAACACTATGTCATGTAAAATACACTGACAAGACCTACACGAAATTGCACTTGTGACAATTTCCATGGACTCTGGGTCATTCGTGCTTGGATATTCGCATTCACTGCAGGTATACAAATGGACAGAGCTTGATTCGTTTTTGTTTGCAACTGAACCTGTAGTATGCCTTTTTTTACACCAAATCCTGTATACTCTCTTTGCCAATATGGAAATGCCAGACAATTTATTTGTAAAAATACCCTGAGCTTTCTGAAATGAACCAGTGGACACATATGTCTCCTTTATTGTGATTCTTTCTAGTAGAGAATACATATTGCTGAGATTTACTTCACACGTCTTAACCAAGTCTTCACGGCTTTGGTACTGAGAATACAATACAAAACATAGTCACAATAATAGACAACAATGAGCAGTCAGCACTCATGTACTTTAATATGTTCGTGGTGGGGCCAGTTTTTCATGCATCACTCTGTAGTTTGAGACATATCAATGATATAAACAAAATTAACATAATATTAACATGTGTCAAGCGCACACAAACAAATGTTCTAAATCAACATTTGCTATTTCATTGTCAGTTAAGTCATATCCAGGGTTTATAATTTACATCACAGCTGTGTCAAACTTTATTAAGACACCAAGCTTTACTTCTCTACTATATATAGCAAACAGGGAAATATTGATTCCACCCAAAAATTTGATATTGAGATTTCACTGCAAATAGATTTTTTGAGACTTCCTGAATCCAAGAAAAAAGCAATTTTAGAAAAAGGCCTGTAAATGAACAGCATAACTCAAGAACAAAAAGTCAGTTAAATTATTTAAGTTAGCATATTTCAAGGATGTACACCAAGATTTTCAAGAAAAACTCCTCCACTCCAGACTACCTTTACATGGAACATTTTATAAAATTTTTTATTTTCTCAAAAATGACATGGTTTTGATTAACATACTGTATGTTTAAAATATTTTACTGCCAAACGAATGTATATTTTTTTAATTTTTACTTCATTAAAAAAAGGAGATATCTTTAAGGGACAATTTATTCCAGATAACCTTTTTTGTGGCCTAAGCCATTTCTATGATATCCCTCATTAATGTTTTGAATTGTTCAATATTTTGTCTTTCATTTGATTGTCCTGTCAATTTCACATGATGGCAAGGAAAGAGTGTTTTGAGGCCACTTTATGGTGTCCAGTTCTTAAACATTTGACTATCATTCCCTTTCTATCAATAATGAAATTAGAATGTAATTAGCTGTTTTTGAAAAGGTTTATCTCAATTAGTTGATCGAGAAAATAAGACTGCTCCAGTAGCGCAGTGGTAGCATGCCTGCCTATGGCACGGTGACATGGGTTCAATCCCCGGTACCGGCATGGGCTTTTTGCCCGCTAGGAGGACTGGTCCAGAGTGCACTAAACCTCGTTAGGTTCCTAAGGGGCCTATTGAGGAGCTACTTGAATAAAGAAGTAGCGACCCCAGGTCATGAAGACCACATAACCGGCTGGGAGGGATCGGAGCACTGACCACGTACCACTCTCCAGTAGTGCATCCGACTCATAACGCCTGTGGTGGGCAGAGGTGGGGGATGCAGCAGCTGGGCAGTAGGCCTTGGCCCGAATAGGGCTGTCACGCTGCGGGAATGTTTTTTTATATATATAAAAATAAACTTTGGTAAGAATATATAAAGGGATAGAGTTAGACTGAAAAATCCAATGTCATAGCCAGGATTTGAACCACAGAAGAACAATTAATTTCCATTCTTTTGTAAGAATAGTTTGCATACCAACTAAAAAACAATAGAAGGTAAGGAAAATCATGACACAGATTTTTTCCTCCATGTTCTTACAGGACAGCTGTCGCTTTGTGATTCACTTTGACAATTTGTTCCTGTGCACTTGTTATTTTTGTTTTTGGTGGCACAATGGCCAAGTGGTTAGACCATTCACCTATCACCAAGGTGGCCCTGGTTTGATCTTGGTATGATATTCGTGGTGGACAAAGCGGCGTCTGGGCGGGTTTTCTCCAGGTTTCTCCAGTTTCCCCTGCCACTCATTCCAACTGCTCCATCACTTTTCCATTCATCCATTATTACACCTTAAAAGAAAATTCAAAATGTACTCCCCTTTCAGCATGTAACTTGTTCTGATAAATCACACCAGTTTACATTACACTTCATGCCTCTCTGATATTCCTCATTCAAGGTTACGCACTGTCCCTGGCCTTGTTGTTACTTGACTCAAGCAGAATAAAATGTTGTTTCAGCACAACTGTAGTCTGAGTTAGTTTTCCATTGGAATAGTACGTTGACGATAGGTAAATTATCCTAAATTTCTCCAAGATAACCTAGCCAGGCTATGTATAGCTTTAACTATCTACTCTCATCATGAAATACAATTTTAGGAAACGCACTAAAAGATTTAACACTGCTAAAATTTAAATGCAATCCTTTCATCTTTACTGAACACAAAAAGAATACTTTACAGTATACAAGTATTTTATACATATATAGGCGTCTTGAGCTTCTAGCTATAAAGGCTCCAAATGTTCTACTGACTTGTGCTTCTAACAGTTTCTAAGATAAAAGAATGAATCACTTTGCTAATTTCTGATACAGATTCAACCATTCTTACACACTCAATGCTTGCACAAGTAAAATATATCACATTAAATATTTCTCTGCAACGTCTGTAATTAAATACTTTGCCATTCCTTCCCTTAAAATAGTACTCATACGCATTTCCCACTTGTGTTCAATTTATTTCAACCTGTTCCCATAAGTGGCGCCGTTACAGCATACCTTCAAGATGTCTTCTGTACTTGACATCCGTCAGAAGTAATGTGCTGTCATAGAATTCCTGTGCTGTGAAAATGAGACAGTGGGAAGCATCCACAAGAGGTTGATAAAGGTGTATGGAGATGCTGCTGTCAATTGCAGTACAGTTAGTCAGTGGGCAAGCAGATTATGTCATGAAAGAGATGGCAGCAATATTCAGGATTCTCCTCACAGCGGCAGGCCTCACACTGCACAAACTCCTGGCAATGTGCAGAGTTAATGAACTGGTTTGTGCTGACAGATGCATCACAGTGAATGAATTGTCACTCTACATTGGAATAGGGGAAGCAAGTGTATGCAGAATACTGAAAGTGTTGAGGTTAAAAAAGGTTTGTGCCAGGTGGGTTCCCAGGATGTTGACAGAGGCTCACAAAGAAACATGAAAAACAGTATGCAGCGAACTTTTGGAACAGTACGGGAATGGTGGAGATGGTTTTCTTGAAAGAATTGTGATCAGGCAATGAAACATGGTTCCATTTTTCACCAGAGATGAAGAGGCAATCAATGGAGTGGTATCGTGCAAATTTGCCCAAGAAAAAACAAATTCAAAACTGTACCTTCGGCTGGAAAGGTTATAGCTAGTGTTTTTAGATTCTGAAGGACTCTTGCTTGTGGACATCATGCTACAATTCTGATGCTTATGTGGCGACTCTGAAGAAACTTCAAGTTCGACTGAGTCGTGTTCAACCAAATCTGCAGAAGCAGGATGTTTTGCTGTTGCACAGCCGCATGTCACTCAAAAAACCACGGAAGCGATCACCAAACTTGGATGGACAACATTGAAACACCTGCCTTACAGTCCTGAACTGACTCCATGTGACTCATCTCTTTGGGGAACTGAATCTCTTCGTGGAACGAAGTTTGAAGATGATAACTCCCATGTGAATGTTGCCATGCAGTGGCTCAAACTTGTTGGTCCACACTTTTACCGTGCAGGTATACAGGCAGTAACTCCAAGGTGGCGTAAGGCAGTTGAGAAGGATGGGGATTATGTGGAGAAATGAAATGTTTTTAAAGGATGTATCTTCACACTAAAAATTTCAAAGATGGAATGAAAACTGTATTTTTAATGACAAGATACCAGAAAATGACGGGGATTTTGTGGATTGGGAATAAATTTGTTTCTAACAGACAAATGATATTTTTTCTAGCTTGCAGCCGTTTCATGGCATGGCAGTCTTGATTAATTTCTGCAACACACACGCACGCTACATGCACATGCACGCCACACGCATGCCACACACACACGCATGCCACACGGCACACGCACACCACACACACGCCAGAGTACTACTCCAGTTATTGTTTTACCCTTTTCAAGCTAATCAGTCAACAAAATGCCCTTGGTATTCCAAACCACAGGTTCCATGACCTTTTCTGCTGATGGAACTGACTTTACCTTTTTGGTGCTGAATAATTGGTTTCTTTCCACTGATTTGATTGCTGTTTAGATTCTGGGTATAATGATGGGTCCAAGTTTGCTGCATTGTAACAAATCTGTGAATAGTCGGTTTTGTTCCTGTTAATATCTTTAGACTGCCTCCGTAGCACAGTTGGTAGCAGAGGACCCGGGTTCGATCTCCGATACTGGCATGGGATTTTTCTCCTGCTGAGAGGTCTGGCACAGGTGCACTCAGCCTCGTTAGGTCCCTGAGGGACCAATTGAGGAACTATCCTGATAGAAAGGTAGCATCCCTAAAAGGCCAATAGTCGCCTTAAGGTCAGGGGAGTTGGCATGTTGACTCCCGCCAGCCCTAAGCTGCACTCCTCCGTGGCCTTGGCTGTGGCTGGAGGACACAGTGGCTGGGTGAAGAGGAGATGCCCTAGGGATTATTAATATTTTTTAATCGCTGCTAAGAAGTTCTTGTGGGCATTCACGTTTGATCTGGTGTGAGCAAATGTGGCAACAATCATGGGCAAAGCTTCCTCATCCCCAAATCTGGATGCAAGATGTAACTCTTGCACTCTTTTAGGACTGGCTATAGTCTAGAAAATACACACACCTTGACCAACACTGTCGTTTAATAGCAGATTTTGGATGACCTTTGCATGGGTCATCTTCTAGGCTGCTGCATTCAATTTTGAACTCCATGGCCCACATTTTCACTATAAAAAATGAAGACAAAGCTCTATCATACATTTTAATGAACTTTACATGAATGTCATTCAGTGTCAGACTTTCTTTTATTAAGAATATGTTATCAATGTGATATTCAATTTTATCCATCTTAGCAAATGTACACAAGTATCTTGCTTTAGATAGCTGTATGCAACAAGTAACACTATAGAAGGGTTGAAATTTTTCAGAAATACTTTAACAGATCTATCAACTTACATTAGCACTGCTTGGTTTGAGATCAAGAACTTTTCCAACTACTCATATTTAAGACATTTACATTTAAAGCAAAATGTAGGTCTTTAATTTTCTGGGAATAACTGTCAAATTTCACTGGAATTCGGTATAATTTTGGATAACTCGTAAACATGAAGCAATAGATGAAAATGTACAATTTATTTAAAATAGCTTTTACAGCACGTCATTTTTTAGATATCTATTATTAGTGGTTTGAATTGCTCAGTACTTTGTTATGGTTATTTTTTTATGTCAACCCATTTAGTGCTGCTATTTTTCAATATACAAGCCATGTGTGAGCAATGTTTGAGAGGTAGAATCTACCTCTCAAAGTAAGTTGCTTGGCATAAAAAATAACAATTACCATCTATAGGTTATTTAAACCTGGGACATCAAGTAGAGATGTGAGGTTCCCTAGTGGTCTGCTAGGAAAATATGAATCGGTTGGGGAATTTAATGTCATACTGGCAAGATGCTGAGTGGTTAGAGCTGCCACGCAGAAGCGGAAGATCCTTGGTTAAAATCCCAGCTGTTGCATTGAATTTTTCAGTTCCGATTTTACCTCTCAAACTTTGTCATTGTTTTAAAGTCCCGTTGATATTAGTCATTTCTCATGATTACATGGAAAGAGTATGTGACTTTAAGGCTAATATATAGCATCCAGTTCTTAACATTTGACTGTCACTATTCCTTTGTATCAATAACATGTGTAATGTATCATAGCTATTTCTGCAACGGTTTATCTTGATTAAAATGAGGTAGATGAAAAATAGCTTTCATAAGAATATTGTGTATTTAACCACTAATAAATGATAGAGGATAGAGAAAATACTGAGTGTAACAAATTTTTTTTTCTTACATGTTCATGCAAAACGAAAAGAATTTCAGACCCATCATATAGCAACTGACTGAGAAAAGATTTAACTATCCTTTAGCTTAATGTGTTGTACCTACAGCAAAATGAGTAATGAAGGTTTATCTGTGTTGAAGTATGAAGCGGTGTTAGTCTCGGCACTCACTCTCTCGCTGCATGGCTAGCTACTTCAGGTCCTTATTCTCATTTGGTGTATCTCAGGGAGTGAAGATGTAGAGAAATGAATTGTTTAATACTTGAAATAAAATCCAATATGCCTAGTTTTTACAGCAGAACTATCTATTAAGTGTATTATCTGCGATTTCTTCCTCATACAACTGCAGAATGCGTATACCAAAATACCTTGCCTTTAAGCACCTCCTTTACAAATTAGCTAAACAAACAGCTACAATAACACAGTGTTAGTATCATAAATCTCTCTCTGTATAATTAATGTCCTATCTAGGCATCACTATTCCGTAAGTCGAAATTCCAAAATGTTTGGCTACAGATGAAAAAATTCTTTAACTGTTATTCTTCGTTGACCAGTAACCATGGGGAGAAGTGAAGCACAATCTCTTGTTGCTTCTGTTACATTCCCTTTTAACATAAATATTTTTAAGGGCCTTGTACAAGAAAAGGTTTCAAGTACAAGTATCATACTGAAAGTGGTGAACACAATTTTTAAAAATCTTAAATCTTTATTTTTTAGACAAATCAAGTACATAATTGGAAAAGTAGGAGAATCAACCTGAAAAATTCAATGCCATAGCCAGGAGTTGAAACAGAGATCTTCTGGTATCTGTTTTGTTGCTCTAATGACTGAGCTAGCATGGTAGCATGACATTGAATTCTCCAACTGACTTATATTTTTCCCTGTAAACCACAAGGAGATCCCAAATTCCTATGAAATTACATACCCTAATGGCGACTTACTTGTAAGTACTTTAAGCCTGGGCTTCTTAGTTGAACCAACTATAAGGTCAGTCAATCACAGTTGCTTGCCAAATGTCCCTCACCACCTTGTAGTGTTGGCCTCACATCTGTTCCTTAACAGGACCAAAGAGATGGTAGTGAGAGGGCACCAAGTTGGAACTGTATGGAGGATGTCGAAGAGTTTCCCACAGTACATGAGGACATGTGTTATCCTGTTGTAGGATATTTCCAGATGTGTATCACACAATGAAACTTCAGACATGTCGATACAGCGGGCAGTATTTAATTCATACAGGTTAAAATAAATCAACCAGAAAGCAACCCTGTGCATCCCAGAAGATACTGTCCATAACTTCCCTGCAGATTGCATTGTCTTCGTTCTTCGAAGGCAAGTCCAAGTGGTGCCATTTGACACCCTGACATCTTTTTTCAGGCTCATAATGATGGAACCAGCTTTTATCATCTGTCATAGTACTACTCAAGTCATCACCTTCATTTTGAAATCTCTCAAGAAGCTTTTCTGTGATGGTTCTTCTCTCAAGTTTGTGATCTTCAATCACTAAACATGGGTCCTAACGCACAGAAACTTTTCAATAACGAAGGTTTCAATCATTTCTTGCACTGCACTATTTCCTAGTGCAAGCTTTGCAGTAATTTCATTCATAGTGACAAGCTGGTCTTCTCAAATAAGCTCATCAACTCTTACCTTGTTGCATTCCATGGAGACAATTCTAGGGCAACAGCTACAAGGCTCATCTTGAGCACTCATGTTCCTATCTTTGAAATTCTTTGCCCATCTAACAGTGCTGGCACCCATGCAGACATCTGCATAGGCACGTAGAAGTCTGAGGGGAATTTCAGGTGCAGATTTTTCCTCTTTTTCAAGGAATTCAGTGACAACATGCTGTCAAGACAAAAAATTTAATGTCCAGCCTTTTGGAAATACTGCCTGTGATCACGTGAAAGAAGCTAATAACATGACAATATGACAACATTTGAGTAGGTTAAAGTCATAACTCACGTGATCCAAAAACCTAAATTTTGGTAAACAACCGAAAAGCAGTTTGTATTAGTTAAACAAATTTCCACTTGGCTGGAAGCTGTTAGTGTGAAAGAGTATGCCTAAATATTATGAAATACGTTTCAAATTATGTTTATTTATGAAAGAATGAAAAAATTATTAGGCTTTAAAGAATGGATCATGTGAGTTTTGACCCTAATCTCCGGATCATGAGAGTTTTGGCCCTAATCTCCGGATCATGAGAGTTTTGAAAGTACCCTTTCGGAACATGTGAGTTCAGAAAATGACTAATTTGGAACATGTCAGCTTTGATAATGAACAGCACTTGAATTTCACCAACAAAATGAGCCAGCCAACCACTGAAATAAATGAAATAATTATTAATTATTTACCTCCTATGATAGCTAAAAATTAACTTCTAATTACACTGCTGTGTAAACAATGTGAGAATGATGAAGGCACACTTCAACATTATTGAATTCACAAATGATACCACGTTTTTAATAATTATTGTAAAAATTTGACTACATATTCATGGACTGCATAACAGTACCTTATATACAAAGCTTAGGTGTAACGTTATCATATGCCAAATATCCAGGCCCTGATTTGCTCACACACACAGTTGGGGGAAAAACAATATCAACCTTGCTAAGTTGTCTTGGTTTCTTTTCCACATTTCTGGAGCAGCTGCAGGTTTCTGTGGTCATCCTCTTTCTGCAATAGGTGATACCTTTTCTTCCAACACTATATGTGTGAAAATCTTAATTTAATCGCTCAACTTGATTGTATTTATAAAAAACTGAGAACTTGCATAGAGCATAATCCTTTGTTAACTTAAGTATAGAGCAATACTATGGCAAAAGTCAAAGAGAGGTTGGGAACTACCAATCACTGATTAGTCAAAAAAAAAACGACAGAACAAAACTCACAAGATCCAAAGGATCATGAGACTTTTGACATAAACGAGGAAGTATGTCACCTATTTAAACATGGATCAAGTGATAATTGAAACAAAGAATCATATTCTATACAGAAAAGAATCATAACATTAGTGCTACTTCCATTTTGTATTTTTTGGATCATGTGAGTTATGACTTTAACCTACTCATTTAGTGTTAAGTCTGTAGATTATGATCCTATAGTAAATTTTGTTACATTGTTGAAATTTGAATTTTAACAATAGTTTCACAACTTTCACTATGGCTTGTAGATAGAAAAATAAACGTCTGTAAGAATTATTTGTATAAGAGTGAGTAAAGGGGATCATCTAAATGCAACACATGCAGTAAAGTAACATTTAAACATTTATTTGTTGTAGGAGAAATAACTTGGTCTCATTCACTACTGAGGAAGAACTTCGGCTACCAGGTTACAATATAGTAGAATGTTGTAACGTTCAAAGAAGAGCTGGAAAACCTCTGAAGATCATCAGCTTCCGCTATTTGATTCCTAAAAAGAAAGAGGAAGAAAAAGAGAAAGAGGTCAAAGCAGCAAATAATAAAAATAAACCAATCACTTCAAATGGAAAGGTAACCTATCCATTAAAAATACTTCCTAAGATATTAATGGCAGAAGGAGATCCTGTAATCCCCAGTGCAAATGAAGTATCTTCAGATCCACCAGTACCAACACCTAAGCCGGTTCCAACAAAACTTACGCCAGTACCAGTAAAACTTACACCAGTACCAACAAAACTTATGTCTGCATTAACAGTTAAAACTCCTGGAGCCATGAATGCAATCCTTCCATCTCCAATTTCTCCAAAGGAACATCCCACCTCAGATGAAATTGTTCTTACTTCAAGTAGTGGAGGTGTTAACACATTACAGCGCATGAACTACAGAAACCCAACACCAACTGGAATCCTGAGGAATAATGAAGCAATAGTACAAAGGAGAATTCCAATTCAGCGTAACGCTGGCAGCAGTTATATGCTTGTAGGTATGCAGTCGGGTAGTTCATCGTTAGTACCAGTCAATGCTGTCAGGAGTATGGGGCAAACACCTAACCGAATACCCAGAGTACCTGTAACACAACCTGTTACCTATGATATTGATGATGACGATGATGTTGTCATCATAGATGAAGCGTTCGACAATGGTGTTAAGAAAATGGCATTGGAATGGTTTGTAAAAGGCTTAGATCAAGCAGAGAAGGTTTCAAAAGCATTTCAGCGTCAGTGTGAAAACATTAAACAAACTTTCATGTCTGAAGTAAAAAATAATAAAATAGATGCAAAACGCATCAGAGTTTTCAGTGGGAAAATGCATAATTCACTGAGAAGTACAGCTGTGAAACTTGCCTGTCTAGATGACAAATATATAACAGAGGCATTTTCTGATTGGTTAAAGTCAGAGAAGTTGAAACATCAAAAACCTCCTCCTCCTCCACCAGAACCTGCTCCTAAACAAGATGCAGATTTATGTCTGGAGATGGAAATAGACTGTGAGTCAGACAATGATGAAGGAGAAGATGACTTTGAGACTACATTTAGAAAAAGTGTATTAGATTGTTCTGAAGCACTTAGTGATGTAGAGTTTGAAGATGATGTTCTTAATATTACCTCAAGTAAACAAAGGGACATTCTCGCATCCTTAAAGCAGCAGACTTCTAGTCGAAAGAAACAATGTGATATGTGCATCCAAACTGATCAAACTGAAATTGAAGGCGCTTCAAAAGAAGGTCAATGGTCGGGTGCTTATAGTGACTTTCTGATAAACCGTTCAGTACCAGATACGTCAAAACAAAATAGTGCCTCTTCGTTAAACAGTGACAAAGTAAATATGGAGGATAAGTCTGAAAATGAGTTTTTGGATCCTTTAATAGAGGAAGTACCATGCGACAGACCAGATGTTGAGGAAAAGTCAACTTTGTCCTCTGAAAATCAAGCATCAGATCCATTGGTAGAAATGGCACTGTGTGACAAGGTAAATGTTGAGGAAAAATCACTGCCCGCTGAAAATGAGATTTCAGATCCTCTAGTAGAAACAGCACCTTGTGACAGGGCAAATGTTGAAGATAAGTCACCACAGCCCTCTGAAAATGAAATAGCACATTCTCCGATAGAAATAGAACTTTGTGACAAGGCAAGTGTTGAAGAAAAATCACCACAGCCCTCAGATTCTCCGATAGAAATAGCACTTTGTGACAAGACAGATGTTGAGGAAAAGTCATCACTGTCCTCTGAGAATGAAGTTTCAGATCCCCTGTTAGAAATAGCAGTTTGTGACAAGGCAAATATTGAGGAAAATTCGGCTCCGTCCTCTGAAAATAAAGTTCCAGATCCTTTGTTAGAAACAGCACTTTGTGATAAAGCTAATGTTAAGGAAAAGCCACCATTGCCCTCTGAAAACGACATTTCAGAACCTCATAAGGTTCCTTGTGACCAACCAGATACAGAAGATAGATCACCACTGCCCTCTGAAGATGAATCTTCCGATCCTCTAGCAGAAGCAGCATGTCATCAAGAAGTTCCAAGGAAGGGATGTTTGTTAAAAAGAGCAAGTTCTTCCTCCCCCACTGCTGATTCCAAGAAAAGAAGATTGGAATCTTCTGAAAACTCCCTAACAGAAGAACCAGATGAAGGCAAGCATAAAGAGCATGGACTCAAAGTATGCACAATCAAGGTTAAAAATTTTTAAGTTAAAACTGAGTGAAAGTGATTACTGTGTATATGTGCAAGTGAGAGAGTGAACAAAATCCTGGTACAGGTGCTAAGGACTAAGTGCCATATATTTGGCAAGCCATTGTATTGTTTTTCCTTTTTGTTATGTCCATTAAGCCATACTGTTAGCCAAGAACTACGTAGCAAACTACGTGATCATACTCTATCACTGGTATAATGAAGTTAAATTGGAAAAGGCTTCCTCAGTAATCATTTTAATCATTACATGACTTCTGAAAAATACGGCAAGGTCCATGTCTGGAAACATGGAGATTGGTGACTGTTAGCCCCTCTATTTAAGAGTAAAGACTTGCTAAATAGGTCAGAATTAAATGGGTTAATATATGTAGATGTTTTGTTGAGTGAGTAGTGTGACGGTCTGTGATACAAAATATTTTGTTTTGTATGAATATCTGAAGAACAAGTATTTTGATTCATTCAATAAACAATGTGTGAATGTCTACCATTGTGACCTGTATATAGGGATAAATATCCAGCATAGTACAGCAAATATATAACATGGAAGAACTAAAAGAATCTCTGCAATGTGTCATTTTTGGTGAAAACCTGGAAGAAGATAGCAATTGATCTGGAAATTGCAGTTAAGTCCCCAAATTTCTTTATTACTATTATTATTATTATTATTATTGCTATTGTGAATGTATGTTTAATGTTTTGTTGTACCTTAAGGACATGCTGAAATGGCAGGCATTATGCCATTCTTCATTTGAACAAAAAAGTATTTTCTTTAATGTACTGAATTATTTTTCTGTGCAATATCTTGTGTAATCAGTATGCTCCTGCCACTTCTCACAAATTTGGTAGCACTATGGTAGCCTTAACCCTTTCCAGCCCAATTTTGAATATCACTGGCTGGAATTTCAATATGAGAGGTTCCCTTTCCAGCCCAATTTTGAATATCACTGGCTGGAATTTCAATATGAGAGGTTCCCTTTCCAGCCCAATTTTGAATATCACTGGCTGGAATTTCAATATGAGAGGTTAGCTAGATTCAGATCTCATATACCTGTACCCATCCCTAAAGGATAGGACAGATATTCATTAAATAAGTCATGTGTGGCAACTATGAACACCAATGGTGATTCACAAATACATTAAACGATACATGTTTTGCATTTATGTTAAAAACTCTTGACTTGATAACTTTCTCAACCAATGACAAATTCACGTTTATTCATTATACTGTTCATATAAAGTATGATTCTTCTGTCTGTACAATAGATTTTAATTATTTTAATGAGCTGTATACTTTTCCTCTAGTAAGTTTTGTCTATCTGTTAAGAATTTGATATTTAACTGACTTTCCATGTTTGAGCTATACTGTACACATACACACACACAACATACATAAGTACCTTTTATCTAAAAATGCATTTTTGGATTCAGAAGATCCCAAAACATATTACTTTTTATGAAACCTGCTTATGAATAGAGAAAGTAAATTACCAATTTATTTTTAATTCATTTTAGATTATACTATGATCAGTTTAAAAAAGAACACTAAAAAGAATTATTAAAAAAAAGTCCAAGTTTGAGTTTTTACTCCACTTTACACTTTTAGGCCAAATAAAACAAAAGTCTAAATTCAATTTCTCATATTCCCCAATAAAACGCTTGATCGTTAAAAAATTTTCTCATTCATACCTACAAGAAATAGAAACAAATGCCAAAGATAAAAAATGGATTACACTACTTTCCAACCCAGATATAATCCCCAGAGACCAAGGAAAACAGCGGTTGCAGCCTTCCGACTACTGACAAATCACGACTGCTTAGCAAGTCATCTCTACAGAATAGGTATCTCAGCCTCACCAATATGTGTCCTGTGTAACGATCCAGCAGAAATGAATGAAGACCACTTGAAGACCTGTGAAGCATTAAGATCAGAAGAAACTACAGTTCAAAAGTATTGGAAAGCACGAATGCTAATGGCTTCATTGCCAGATGCAAGGCACTAGAAAACAACAACACTTTTAGGCCAGAAAGGGTTAAAGGTAGTTCGAAGTGTAAGTTAAATATAACAATAATTTAGAGACTAAAAGCTTCACTTATCTAAGTATTTTCTGCAAGTTCTTGAAATATTACACAAAACATGTTTCTCAATGCTTTCATCATATTCTCAGCACTTGATAAAGAAGAGCAGTGAGGATATGATGGAAGTGTCAAGAAACGTGTTTGCATAATATTTCAAAAACTTGCAGCAAATACTAAGATAAGTGGAGCTTTTAGTCTCTAAATTATTGTTATATTTAATATTTGTATTGCTTCGCTGTTAGCAGCTTCAGTTTCTCATTGAATTTGGAAATATATGATTAATCTGGACATGATCCCAGGAAAAACATGTGTAAAAATCCTTTATAAAATTTTTCTGTGGAGTGAAGAAAATTAACTTTAAATGGGATTACAACTGTTTTAAAAGAAAACTGTGCTGGCTTTGACACTATCTTTGTTTTTTAGAATGTAGACTAAATGAATCAAGTAGTGGGCTGTACATGTTGAGTTAAGTATGCACATTAACCTCTTGAGGGATATCGACGTGAAATCACATCCATTTAAAATGGCAGATGAGCGATATGGGCGTCCTGTGCGTTTAAGCATTTAACCCTTATTTATCCCTTATGCAACTCAACTTATTATAATTTTCCCTTTATGAAACATTTTAGTAAGGTCTATATACCTTATTGGCTTACCTTAATATGTTCATTCTGCAGTGATTTACCTCAAAACAGGGATAAACACACAAGGGTAGGTACATCTCCACATTCGCGAATTCCCTTCTTGTGGTACACGAAACACTTTCGAAATGGGCGGGACTTCTTTGCTGTTGGTGGTATCCTTTTAGGATAATGTTTTCCTTGAAGTCTGAGGGGTGCAGGGGTTTTGGATTTTCAACCCCCAACATGGTATTGTTCAATTAGGCTGCGAGTTATTTATAGTCGGTAGTCAAGGTCGGTCATTGTCCTGTGTGGGTTTAGAGAGCTGTCCAAATCCCCAAACAATTGTATATGGTTATATCCAGTTGGTGCAAAAATACCTTTTTATACCACTTCTCCCTTCAGCTACAAGCAGGAAAGAATACGTATGTATTTCAACAAAGAAAGACACGGACTCTACTCAGTTACGAAACTCGCGTAAGCAAAAGTTGTAATGTTGATCTGTTCTGATGACTCAAGAGGCCACGCATGCAGTAGTGCTTTATTACACAGTATGCTGACGCATAAGGCACACATACAATGGGTGTTCCTTTACTGTTTCATTCCGAGAACTTATATTATATGCGTTCGACAGAGCAAAATTGACTTTTCAGCACAGTGAAACAAAATTGTGCCATTTCAACGTTTTGTAAATACAACTCAACTTTGCTGATGACGTACATTTATACTGCAAATAACGAGTTTTATACCAGTTTTTGTTTCATTAAAATAACTTAATATTTACACAAAATACAGCTGTGTATATACAAAGTGCATTTAACAATTTAAATGCTAGCAGTTCTCGGCTCGCAGACGTTTAAATGGCCATCGCTCAAGAGGTTAATGCTAGTTTTCGAAACCTCTCGGTAACTGAATGAACAAAATGTCTGCCTTTCATTTGTAAAGTAACTGCTTCAAATCCCCAAGTCTGAAAGCACTTGGCAACTTAGCCAACCTTATAACACTCCATAAACAAAATACAATCCAATACCATAACCCAAACTTGTATCATATTTGTATTCTATTTCTAGTGGTAGTAAAATGGAAGTATTTAGTTCCTCCTGTCAAGATGCTGCCACTCTAGAAAATATTACAAATGCACTTATAATAGGCACGATTTCAATAACAACTTAAGTGATATCTTGTTCAGGAAATGACATAGCATCTGAGCACGCACAGTAACCTCCAATTTCAAGCATCTTTTACTTCATACTTGCCACTTTTTACAGTTTGCCTATACAATGTATGGGACCAGAGACAGATCTTCACTACAGAGTTGACAAAGCATTAAGTTCTATTGCATTATTTTGTAACTTAAGATTATAGGCTGAATGGTACATGGTGCTTTGATAGGCCAGAAGTATCTATGTATCTATCCTTCATTACAATTGTAGTCTCCCTCCATTGCACTGCAGCTAGCAAAATACATAGGATGCAGATTTATTTATTTTTTCTTTAACTTTTATTTATGTGCTCTTTTACCTACTATGGTTCTCAGCATCCCATTCTATATTGGGTATGAAAGGCGTATTACTTTTGCCCAGGGCCTTCTTCATCAGGCTTGAGGTTCTTTTGCCTGCCATAAATCTATCAGATGGAACCGCTATCTTTACTTCCCTTTCAAAGTAAAGCTATGCTAGGAATTTTAATGCTTGAAAAAACCCACCACTCTCCACTAGGTTTAAACATGCAAGCTTGGAAACCAGAAAGCTTTAAAATTAGGCTACCACTAGTAAACCTCCAGTAACCAGCAGTTAAGCAGACGACATGTCAACTCTCTCATGCAAGTTGTTTCTCTTATCCATATTCTATGGTTTTGGGATATGTTTCCCTTTTATGAAAGATTTTGTTTACAGTTGCTTCTGAAGCATTAAATATGGACTAAAATCTATGTATAGCCTAGGAACTGGTGTTCTTTGTTTTAATATGTGCTTATTGTGATACTACAAAGAACTTCAGCAAGAAGCAGTACTACCAAGTTTTCAAGGATTATAAAATGGAATTCCCATTTATTTTACACAGAATTTTGCTTGCACTGACAGCACTAAACATTTTACGGACTCAAAATTTCATATCACAGAATTATTAAACATTGTAGAAGGTAACTGGTTTCCATTTCATGAATTTGGCAAGTTACTTTATTCTTAACCTTTACCAGTCGCATGTGACACTGTCGACACGCCCAGCCTTTCCGGTCTGATGTTACCTTCGGCTTCAACTGATGTTTTTCAATTGACTGCAAATATTTGGTTCAGAGGACAGCACCAACTAGTTGAATCAGTACATCTGTCCGATTGTGCCATCTGATGAGGAAATGTCAGTTGATGGGTTTCTAGTGTAGGTCCTTATTGCATGAATCGTTCCCTTAGGAATCCCTTGCAACCAGCTGGCGAAAACTTTTACCAACGCATACGACCGCTAAGGATTGAACTGTTTATTCCATTTAAAAGCCTATTTTTAGGGTGATAATTTTACACTTCTGGTTTGCTGAATTTTATCTTTGCTCCATCTTCTTTACCTTCCCCTGTTGCCTTTCATCATCATGCCTTTTAACCATGTCCTATACTGTCATCCTCCTCAGTGCATCCAGTTCTATCCCTCTGTTTCCTGCTATCTCTCCAATGTGTTGTTCTGATTCCTTTCTTGATCTTTGCTTCATCATGATAGTATCAATCCTAATTTGAGTGAGGTTTATTATTGCTGCATTGAGTACGTTTGAGCATTAGTAATCAAAGAGGTGCTCTACATATATGTAATACTATTTTTCAGATCATCATCATCATTAGAGCCCGAATTTTTATGTAATTACATATTTTAAATCCTGCATAATATTTCAATGAGAAGTAAAAATGTTGGCAAATTACGTCATTTGGGAGTCCCTTACAAATTTTTATTTTACATAGTTTGCACATTACTACATATTTTAACGATGTTACATAAAATGTACATATTTTGTGGGTTTCGTTACAATTTTATTATTTTTTAAAAAATATTGTAGTCACATTATAAACTACTGTTTTCAGAAGTTTTGCTGAAAGCAACAAAAATCAATCTGCAAAATAGGGTGCAAGTTAAATTAAGAAAGCGATAATAACCGCCTTGCCTCGTTCTGATTGTTGTCCGTTTATATCAAAGCAGGTGCCTCTCGACAATGTTGACCTGCAGTGTCACGTTTCTCGTAGCGCTTTGAGCATTTACAAGGACTGGAGAAATTGATTGTTACCATTGTCGCAGGGGTAATATAATAGCTGCGAGGAAACAAAGTGAGCCGCTGGACAACCATCAATGTAGCGAGGCGATAATACTGCAGTTAGTTTCTTGCAAGTCTTAGTAATATTATGTATTATTTAACACAATTTATAATAATTTACTAAATATAGAATTAACTATAGGGAAAATGTTTTGTTATATGCAGAATTTACCTAAAATTTATTTTCAAGTAGGTAATCACGAAATAAAAATGTGTTTTGGATTATGTTTATTAATAATAATAATAATAATAATAATAATAATAATAATAATAATAATATGGCTATTAGTAACCAGAAAACTGCTTAAATAACCTAAGACCAACATATGCGTAAAGTGTAGCTGTATGCTAAATATTTAAAGTGATAGCCATTAATTTTTAATGCAGTGTACTTACACCAAAGTTTTAAGAATCGTCTGTGTGAGGTTTAATTTAGGATTAATTTTGTAGGGACAGAGAAACTAATGGAGAAATTAGTTATGTAAGTTGAAAATACATATAAAAGCTTTTTATTTTTCAAGCTTTTAAGTTATTAATCCTTCATTGTAATTCTATACGAGACATTTTTATTTACTCTATTATGTGCTTATAATAGCGGAAGTATTGTATTCCACCCCATTTTTACTGAAAATGTTTTGAGACTCCCTGAATCCAAAAAAGAAAGCATTTTTGAAAAGGTCTGAGTGTGTGTGTCTGTGTGTCCATATGTTTGTCTGTGAACAGCATAGTGTTAAAATGAAAAGTCAGCTAAATACAAAACTTTGTATTTTAGTTCTAAGGATGTGACAAAGTATTTTTAAGAATATCCCCTGAACACAAACTGCCCTTCGCATGGAAAGTTTCTTTTCACAAAAACAGCTCTAATTATTTTAAGGTACAGTATGTACCAGATTTGCTGTACTTTGTCACAACACAACTCTTTGTAAAATGTATACCCTGGGAAAATGGGGGAGGCGGGGGGTGCTGGAATGATCACATTCTATTTTAGGCAGTGTTTTACTGTGTAATTAAAGCTTTAATCACTCTAGGCTAATGTACATTTAGTGGCATAAGTTTGTAGCTTCTATCCTTGAAGAAACAATGGCATTACATTTCAGCAGGTCCTGATGCGTTTTTGGAGCTTGTAAATGGCACAAATACTGAGTGTTTATTAAGCACTTTTGTAAAAGTTTGTTATGTGTATGTACTGTTTTTTAGCTCAATGGAAAGCTTTATAGATGCATTTAACATGCAATACTATGTAAAGACTAGCATAAGCCATTCATGCATGTGAATTGTATAGGCGTTAAGCGCTTGCACAATAACGACCTACTTGGCATGTTTTTGTTCTATGTAATGTTGTAAAAAATCTAATGGTTATATAATTATTAATTATTACTATTACTGATTTATGAAATTCAAATTTATAATTTTAGCAGTTTCTGCTTGAAAATGTATCCAAGCTATTAATTTTATCTCATTTTTATAGCCCTGGTTTTGTTATATTTGAAAGATTTGTCTCTTAATTCTTGAAGTGGCCAGGGACTTAAGATTTTTGGCCAAAAATGCAATTCTAGGTTTTTAAGTGTAAATACAATTAAGACCACGTTTGAGGTCGTTTAAAGGCTTATGACTTTTGTATTTTTCAAGATATAAATTGTTCCTTGTGCATCAGTTGTTCAGTTTTAATGAAGAATATTACACTTGATCTTAACAAGCATATTCACAGCTGTAGTTATTGTTTTTTTCTGTTATGCTATTTAATCAAAAGATTTGTATTGAAAAAACAGAACTATGGAAAGAAAAATTATCTCAAGAGTATACATTATAAAAAACTAATAACTACCACTGTAATTTTAAGCTTTAAAAATTGATTTATTTACGTACCTCAAATTTTATTTGTAAGAAATCTTAACAGTTCAGTCAGCCTTTTACATGTTTTTTTAATAAGACATTTAATGTATCATAAGATAATTTTCATATTAATCTTATATATTTATTTTCTATTAAACTTTCCATCAATGTGGGCTGCCAGAGACAATTAAGTTTAGAAAACATAAAATAATAATAATGATTATAATAATATATAGAGGGAGCACCTTGACCTCGACTCAACATGAACCTATTGTGATTACCGCCCCCCATGAGGAATGAATAAGGTGAAGAACTGGCACGAAGCTATAGGTTGGCTGACAGAGATGTGCAAGATTTCTAACAATTACAGGTTTAATGATGCAGTCATTCCAGCAGATTGTTCTCATAAGGCTTCACTCTGGCGGAACCGAGGAGAACTTACTCCACCTGAGGTGGCTCAGAGAAGGCTGATGCGTGGCAGATTCAAGAAGAACTTTCCAGCAAGCAAGTACTATCTGGCAAAGCCTTGAGGCATATCAAAAAAGTATGTGAAACTGCCGAGTTGTTTATGCAAGCTTATCGCATATACGCAGCAAGACACTATGTACTCTCTGTTCAGATGTAATCATGTCTTGAGGACAACAATATGTTATATATCAGCAGGCATTATTTCCATTACTAATTGTACACCAAGTTACTAGTATTTTGCTGTTTTAGTAAACATAAGTTATTGTGCACTGACAACCAAAGTCAGTACCCCTGGGCACTTTGCCGGGTATTATCTATGACATCTGACTCTACACAACCCTAAGCCTACCTCAAACATGAAGGGGGAAGCAAAATTACAGAAAATGAGGGAAAGGATATTTATGGAAGAAAAAAAAAAACCTGCATTTGTTTTGCCAACCATGAGAAACCCTTTGCCAGAATGGCCAACCTTAGGAATTGATCCTAGGATCTTCTAATGTAAGCCTCGCTCATTACTATGGAGCCATATCACTTAGTGCAATAACCATAACTTACTGACATTATCTGAAACATACTCATGGTCTAAAAGCTTGAGAAGTTCTCCATCAGAATCAGAACTCTCCAGTGCCTCGTTAATGACATCCACAATGTCAGATATAGGTCAAAGAAAACAAGGAAACTGCTGCATATTATAAGGGTCACCCAGAAAGTAACGCACCACATTTTTTTTCTTCAACAATTACTTATTTCACACAGTGGAAATTATGCATAAGAAAGAATGATGTTTCTTCTACACTCTTTATTTTTCCATGTAACCTCCATCCAGTTTTATGGCCATCCCCCAGCAAGACAGAAGGGTGTGTATGCCCTGTTGGCACCACTCCTTGTCGCAAAGCCATTTTTTCACTGAACAAATCTTTCTTTGTCATCCTTAAATTTTCAACGAATGGCATCCTTTAATGACTCTGAGGGAGCGAGGTTAGGGCTGTAGGGTGGATGGGTTATCACTGTCCAGTCCTGTTTAATGAAAGTTCTCAAACTTGTGAGGCCAAGTGATATGTTAAATCAATTACCTGTGTTCTTTTGGCACCAAAATCGTTAAGAGTGCTTCTTGAGTTTGGTTAATGTGTTGACATATGCCTCAGAATAAATGGTGCTACCCCTCGACATTACTTCAATGAGCATGATACACTCACAATTCCAAAAAGCAGTGATCATGACCTTATTGGCAGAAGCAGTTGCCTTCTAATGACATCATTCTCTGCGCCCAGTGACTAATCATACTTCAGTCAACTGCATATGCTCCATAGACTTCACTTAAACATTTGTGGATGTTCTCAACAGTTTTGTTCTCCACAGTGGCAGATTCAATGACGACATACTGTTTAGAACATACATCACTTACAGGCACCATTTTGAAACACTGCTGCAGCTACGTAACGACTGCCGTCACAAGACTGAAACCTTCCTCTCTATTCCTGTGCATGTGCATTTCTATCCACTTGGTTGTGCCATCTCTGGACACAATTGACTCACTTTCTGGATGCACCTCACATTACCAAATGTAATAAACTGTTCATCACCTTCTAGGAAAATATTGCAAGCAACTGATAAGTGGTAACTTTCTTGATTTACCAAAACATAACTAAATTGTGACAGCAACAGGTGGAAAGAAATAATACCTGAAAATCTTGCATAGTGTAAACCAGAGTTATAGCTGTAAAAAAGAATTGAAATTGGAAGGAATACATCCCCGATGTACACAGGTGTGAGCTGCATGGGCATTTCACATGGTACAGTTCTACTTGGGCTGGCCTTCAGTGTGTTAAGGAACATTTATTCAAAAAGAAATCTTAGTTTCTTACTTTACACAATGTCATAGTCCTTATTTAGAAATGAATTCAATTTTTCCCCTTCAATAATGTGTCATTGTCTGCTACACAGAAAAAATTTAGGCCCTACAAATGACCTCCATTTCTGCAGTGTCAGTCTCCAATGTGTTAAAATGTGTTAAAACAACTTTTGTGATATTTCAACTGGAATAACAATTAGCCTGTGAATATGATCATTAAGGTGTACAAATGTTTGTGGACATTTTGAATAAAATTTACAACAGAGCAGCAGTCGCAAACCAAGAAATTTGGGGATGTTTTGATTCCCAAAGAACCAATGCATAGCTGCCATATAAAGTAAAATGATGCTGCAGCACACATTAATGAGATCATTTTGGCTGCTGCCTCATAGAGCTGATTGACAATATTCACAAAAGAATTAATGCTATTCCAGGAGAAATGTTAGGAAACTCGTATGATATGCATTGTAGACTGGCAAATTATCATTGCAGAAATTAAGCAATTGGCAGGAAAGGAAATTCGCTGCACATTACCAAATTTGCTTTCAGTAAAAGTGTTTTGTTATGCGACAGTGCAATTGAGTAGTGCAGGGTCAGAAGTCGAAGAAAGCTTTGGTTTTTTGTTCACACAAAGAAATTTTGCTAATGATTTTGCGTCATATTTCTCACTGCAACATTAGAGGATGCTGGCTTTGGTGCATATACAGTATACTATCATTGCTGCTGGCGGGTTAGCACTTTAGGAATTCGTCTTTGTTAGAATATGAAAGCATGAAGGTTTCTTACTGAAATAGCAAACAGTTGGAATTTCAAGTCTAAGAAGTATAGAGTGGGCAAAATCCATCTGGGCTGTGCTGTGGTCTAAAAGATGACTTTATTGCAGTAATGTCACATATACAATTACAAATAAGATTTCTGGAAGTTGTGTTTACTTCACAGCAAATTGGCAATGGGAGCAAGAAGAGGAAGTAAAAGACTTGAACACTGTGACCTTTTAATAATTTACAACGAACTGAGAATGAAAACAAGAAAGCACATAGATTAATATATCAATAACATGCATAATCAATTTTACACATTCAGATATTATTTAGAACCAACTAATAACATCTAAAAATAAAATCTACATGTAGCTGCTTCCTACTACAGAATGTTACGGGTCTGACTGCTTTGGGTAGTCAACATTGCAGCATTGCTCTTCAGTTGAAACCTTTCAAAAATGAGTATATATCTTCTTTTTTTTCTTTCTTTTTAATCTATATATGCAGTAAGTTTGTAGATTGGCCAGATTGCCCTGCAGCAGCACCAGACGGGGCAAGGACCCCTTTGCCAGAGTTACACATACATGACCAACAAATCATGAATATGGAACACTTATAATCTTCGCAAAAGTTAAAGGCATATGGAGGCAGGCCGTACTGCAGACTCCAGCGAATCCTAAGCTTGCCTCTCCTACCAGCGCTGCCAAATGTGGTACACACGTCTCACTCGCACTTATGTACAGAACCTTTACCGGTACACGCACTATGCTTGGCAACAGTGCTCCACTTGAGCATTGGCCAGCGTTCACATGCCTTTAACTTTTGCGAGCAGTATAGGCTTACCTGCATCGCAAGAGAGGTTGAAATTTATGACCTTCAACATGAACACAATTCTGGTTTACTCACATAAGTTCATGTTTATTGATCATGTATTTCTCTTGTGATATTTATTGTACTTCAATTTTTGTAATGTGTGCAGATTTGATGCTTACCTTTATTCCTTCCTCATAAATAAAAATTGCATGGAGATAGGTCAGATAAGATGACCTCCATCTTTGACTAATTATTCTGTCACTATGCACACTTCACAATTCATGCATAGAATTTGCAACAGTGTGCGCAATAGCTAAATCCTGCTGAAACAAACCACACAATCTTTTATTTCTTGTTAGCTGCAGAAAAAATTAATATGTGAATTGTTGTGTTGTAAAATGTGGGACCAATAATACTACATGCACTCACTGTGCACCAAAACCTAACTTTTGCAGTATGGTGAAGAGCTTCATGAATAATACAGAGACTTTCGGTAAACCAAAACTGGTTTTGGAGATATAGGGAATGTGTTTGTGTTGAAAGTCATCAATTCAACATTTGTTGTGATGCAGATAAGCCTAATCCAAGTTTGTACAGTAGCTAGTGTGTCGTACCCATGACTTACCAGTTTACATGTAACTCTCCAGTGCTGCTGTGAGACAGTCCAGCAGATCTATACATGCATGCACCATATACACACGTGTGCATGCACACTCACACACACACTGCTTGCACACGTGTGGATTCTTATTTAAGGTATGTGATAGTGAATTTTCAACATTAAAAGAAAAAATTCACTGTTCAAAAATTTCTGTAGCAAATATCTTGGATCATTCAGTCGCAGTTGTGTCATGGTCATTTAAATGAACGAGCACAGGCTAAACTTTAAAATTGGAGTTTCTTGTATTCTAATTTCTCATGATGCAATTTTTGGTACACACGAACCTCATTTATCTGGCTCATATTAATTCAGATTTCCAGTTTAGCGTGATTGGTTTTTACTTAAGTTTTTACAATGAAAATATGTGTGTTCTTTGATGAATATATATGGTTGTAATGTTGGTACCTCAAAGAGTGTAGAGATTGCCTTATGTAGCATACTTCAAGGTAGCAATAACTTGTTACTGTGGTCAGTATCATAGAACTTTTCCAAACAGCCACAACATGTTAATATTAACAGGTAAATTCAATATGTTCATGTTCAATGTTCAGAAGTGTGGATCTGACTTTACATTGTAAAATTGTGATAGCCTGCAAGTAATTGAGTAGAACAAGGGCGGGTAAGCCTACTCATTTTGTTTCCAAAGTCCTTTTATTTTTCAACATAGTCTTCTGACAGTGAAATACGTTTTGTCTGGTGATATTATAATGATTTTATTCCATCTGACTTCCTGCAAAGTTGAGAACTCTCCTTCAAAGAAAGTTTTGGAAAAAGTATAATATTTACCAAAGGTTTGACCTTTGGAACATGACCATTACAATCCTTTTTACATTCCAGAAAACTGATGTCATTACTACTTATATTGCAACCAGGTTCTGTCCACTGTTTAGATTATCACTTTGATCCTGTGCTGAATTAACACAGAAAATCAATGTGATGTTTTTAAAATGATGCGGACACTCTTGGAAAACTTGCACTTGAATTCTTTTTTAAGCAGTCACAGCACTCGATTTTGCTGAAGGCTTTGTTATCTGTAACACATTCAAATACTGTTAGTGGCTGTATCGCTCACTTTGAATCTCTGTCTGCATCTTGAGTTTGGGAATGATTTCTTCTTGAGTGACACTTCTTGACCATCCAGTACATCTTGCGTGCTAATTCGGCCAAATTGGAATTCAGTCATATATGATGGAGTGCTTTCTTTTAAAAAATGTCAACACTATTGAAGCCTTTAATACAGTATGTAAAGTCATGTGTCAGTTTTGACCAATCACAGAAAAGTAACAAAACAATATAAAAATGAGTAAGAGTAGATCCAACAGAAGATACATTTCCTGTGACATTTTAAGAGCTTGTTATACAAATTTCATAACCAACAACAAAAATCAACTTTACCTATGCTATAATATATGGCTGACTTCATCATAATATGCTTAGGCTTGCTCAGTAGTTTAACAATGTATATATATTTATATTCATATACAGCATGTGCAGTGGGGACAACTTAAAGACCCATCCCTATTTAACAGTTTAAAGCTCCTTACAGAATGTCCTGGTATTTCTCATAGTTGATTTGAAAATCGCCCTTTCCTTCTAAAATTTAGTATGCAGAATTACATACCTATAAGTCTAAAGAAATAATTTTGAAGGTTACTTACAAAACTCAAGGTTGATTAAATTTTCACAAATCGAAAAGCAGGTGTAAAAAAGCAGCATCGCTTCCTGAACCATGAAAGTGGTTGTATGTGCTAGTGTATCCTGTGCTGAAGCCTGACAAAAGTCTCTCTGATGACAGCTGGTTTAATCTCAACTAGACACAAGCTGAGGAGGGAGGGTACTGGTAGCAATAATCTTGTCATTCCCATGGCCTGTACAGGAACACTGCTCCAATGGTAGTTAAGGCTGTAGATTGCTATCTATCTTGATGGTTTACCCTGGATTATTTCTGCCCACTTACGATATTTTGTAGTTCTGAATATGAGTAGAAGTGTAATATTCTGCAATAGCTGGATGCAAAACACCACAAATTATCTCTGGTTATGGTTTTCACCACTATTCATAGTAAAAAGAAAACAAATATCAGTATTCAAGTAATTGTATTTAAGGTTAGTATATTCTGGCATTCTTTTTTCTTTTTTACACTGACCAAGTTTGGGCTCCCTGTCAAGAAGTCTAAGGTACCTACTCCCTCTTGTTAGTCACAAAGTTCCATTTGATTTGTGCAATAATGAGAGTGTACTAAAATATAGGGAGAATGGCTCAATTATATAACATGATGAACTGATGTATAGGCAGCCTTCTCCAGTCCTCTCTGCCCCCTTTTGCTTATCCCTGATTCCAACTGGGATGTGGTTTTATGCTTCTGTAGCTATGATCACACTTTCAGATTGTTAAAATACTTTCTTTGGCAGAATTTAGAAAAACACATAAAAATAGAGGCATGTATTTTCTAAAAGCTGAAATTTTGAGCTTGGCTACAAGTCCTGTAGATAAATAAGACAGTTTAGTCTGTAAAACCAGTGAATTAAATTTGTTAATAAAACAAACTGGTGAAATATTGACATATTTTAAGCAGTTCATACATAGCATTAAATACACAAATGTATAAAAATTGTTAAGAAGTAGTTTTTTTATGAATTGTACTTTGTTATATTTTATTTTTATGATTGCTTGAGGAAAGTCCTGAACTATGAAACAAGGAAGCAAATATAGGACTGAAAATAAAAATCCAGTGATAGTTTGAAAACAATAGCATATTTCCATATCTTTAAATTCTGCTATTGATTTCTATTTAATGTCTATTTCTTAATATTTATATAACAATGAGACGAAAATATAATTTATGTTCAATGGTTCTTTGTAATACAAATATTTGTTCACTTATTTGCTGCTATCCTGTTACCATTATAACATGCAAATGTGTGATTTTTTTATTTCAAATTGCAATACGTAGTCACCTAATGGATGGTATCTTTAGAAATATACTTAAAGAACGGAAAACATATATGTTTGCTTTACAAATAAAATGACTACAAAACCAACCCAACTTGTTTTATTTCATATAATGTGTATTGTTGAAGAAACAATACAGTGCAAGTGGCAACTTACCTACCCACCCACCCACGTAAAGCCAGTACTGTAGGTACAGTTGAATCCTGATCACTTGATCTAATGTGGACTGAGAGGGTGTTATGTTACCAAAATGTGTTTTATGGAATAAGGGGTCTGCTATTCACAACTCATAACAATACTCAAATTGCATAAGCGCATGTTCTAGCACAATATACTAAACAGAAAAATATAAAATATTCTAAAAATTATTACTCATTGATATGCTTCCCATTGTCTGGTCTCTTTAACACATCCAATTTAATTTTCATTGGCATGTTAACTTGTCTTCTCATTTTTCTTGGCACAAACACAACACTAATGGTAAGCCTGAAATCTGAGAATCTGTACTGTAACCAGAAGTACAACTTGATTATTTAGACCGGACTCTGCAGAAATGCAGAGGAGGAGAAGGTAGTCTAGGGTGGAGGAGAAAGGTTGGTAGTATTCTCCTTACCTGCTGTTGTTACTCGCATTGTGAACGCACACGCTACTCCGCTACTACCAGGCGTGGCTCCTCAGGGTAGGCAGGGTAGACATTGCCTGCCCTACCGTAATACATCAACAAACAGTGTTTAGCTATGATTCTGCATTTTATCATTTGAACCGTCATTTTCCCTAAATTGTAGTTCCAGAAAAGTTTTCTCGGTTATAATGACCAATGCATGGTCAAATCCTTGAATCTCAATTCCAATTCATCAAAACTGAGCTGCTTGTTTGAAACGCGCAGCAGAAATGATAACGCATGGAACCTGGGTAGTGGAGAGCCAGCTAGCTTAACCTCTTATGTTCCAAAGTCTGGTGTGTGTTTGTGGATGTGGTTATCAATTACTTGTATTTAATAACTAATTGCCCTTTAACAAAATTTCAGCATTGCCACTGGGCATAACTGAGCACATGTGCCAAATCATATAATTGTGAAAATCAATTACCACAACTATTTATAACTATAGACAGCTGTCACAAAGTCAATAAATTTTAAAAAATCTGATGTATTTACTCAAATCACTCGTACACTCTTGCACAAACTACACTTAAAAAGCCATTTAATGCCATTCTGGCAGTTTGTCACAATAGCTCAATGGTTAGAGCAGCTGCCTGGTAAGCGGAAGGTCTGTGGTTCAAATCCCAGTTGTGGCATTGACTTTTTAAGTTCCAGTTCTACCTCTCAAACTTTGCCCACACACTGCTTGTGTGTTTAAAAACACCAACAGTAAGTTTGTTGGCATAAATAAATAATAAAGCGTATTCTTCTGTTAAGATAAATGTTTGTAAAAATGGTTTTATTACATTATTTCTTATAGGCAGAATGAGAATAGGGCAATGCAATAGCTTAAGTGATTAATGAAATCTTTTGATGGCTTTGAAATTCCATTTTCTTTGCATTGCCAAGATACAAAAAAAAATTCTTATTTCAGAAAAACAATATTTGAAAATTCAAATCAATAAAGAATATCTCAAAAATAGTTATATCCACAAAAAATATTTGACATTGTGTACTTTAATGTATTTAACGTTTTATGGTACTGATTATGTAAAAGTCACCCAAAAGAAGAGAACTTCAGAGGCTGTTCCCAAAAGATTTGATTGAAGGCGGACAGAGCAAAAGGATAAACAAAATAGAATTGGAAATACAAAATGAGAAAATGTGAACACACCCTCCTGACTTGGTTGAACATCTCATTACAGCCTACATAAAAGTACCAACATTTATCTCCCTGAAAAGTTAAATATAACAAACTATATATATATATATATTTATTGTACTATCTTTCACAAAAGTAAATACCCATCTTTGGTGAGACGTGTGGAAGGGTCACCTAATTCTCAGGCATGCTTGCATAGGTGGAATGAGAATTAAATTAAGTCATATGCTTCTCTTGCTGTTCGGAGGACATGGCAGCCATGTCCTTTCGATCACCTCACATTTTGGAAAAGTAATATTTTAGCAATCCTTCTACATTAACGGGCAAACATTGCAGATTCAACTTCAGTGCACCTGCAGAACATATGTTCTTATGGTGTTTCTAATAAGTTGTGGATTAGAACTAAAATGATTCCAGTGTTGGTGCTCAACTTAGAAAACGTGAGGAGGCCAAGTCCATGTATACGCTACGAAATTTACAAAATTTATAGAGATGCTTTTGAATGTGAATGTTTAAAGGGAAATATTAATTTCAGGAGGAATGTTTCACAATTGAGGGAGGCGTGTTCCCTGCTTCATTTTCAGCAATTGCAATTAATATCTTAGGAAGCATTCAGTTAAATTTTAATCATACTGCAGCATTTATAGAGCAGCGGGAAAAGTTACAACAGTACATGGAATAAAGATACCTAAAGGAGGAGCTTTATGAAAAATGTTGTTAGTTAGTGCTGGATTTCTGACAATGAAGTCATTAATCCTCTTGCTCTCCAATATTTTTCACTGATGATATTGAAGAGAGCAATAGCAGTAATAGTAACCGCTTTTTAGAGAGCACCATATTTTTATGTTTTGGCGGTCACATCGCTCTCTCACAACCCCCAGAATGTCTGGAGGACCACACCTGTCGGTTTACGGGTCTCACTGACCTGACCGGGAAAATTATCAAAGTAAATTCACCGACCATATCCTCTGATCACCAATCAGAGGACGTATTACATGCCATGACAGGTCAGCATGTTAGGGGTTAAGATTTTATAGAGGAATGGAGAGGTTGGAAAAATAAAGACTCCCTAGCCCTCGGGAGCCCTAATAGCATCGGGGTCGGAAGAGAACAAGAGATGACCAAGGTAAGGTCAGATAGAAAAGTTACAGTGAGGAGCAAAACACCAGTAAGTGGAAGTAATGTTCTGCACAGCTTTATGAAAAATAGATTCTATTAGTATGTATAATTTTATATTTCGCACGGGTTATATAAATAATAATGTTCCTGTTAAGAAAGAAAAGTGAAAAAGGGAAATAAAAATAAGTGTGTTGGCTGTAACTGTAGTTTTGGTAACAAATTTGTTTGTATAGCTTTGAGAATGAGTTGGAGTCAACTCGAAACTTGAGTCAGTTTTGCAACAAGAACTTGCAACATTACTAAGATAAGTGAAGTTTTTAGTTTCTAATTTGTTCTTACTTTAGTACACAGTGTTGATTTCAAGAACTTTCAGCAGATATTAGGATAAATGAAGGCTTATAGCCTCTAATATTTGATAAAACCTTCAGAATTGTATTGGTTCAGAGTTAATAGCTTCAGTTTTTCATAATATAATCAGTCTGCATGTTGGAAATATCAGCTTGTGTAAACCTTGCTGCAACACAACATGGGACTTAAAAGTGTTCTGTTCTAATATCCTTGATCATTTTTTCCATGGCTGTACAAGTTCCTAGAATCACCACTAGAGCAGTCCATGGATAGATCAGCTTCACCACCCACGATCAGTCAATGTCTGGTTGATAATTAAGGCAAATAGGCTATAAAACATGTTCTGGGAAATTTAAAAAGTGTTAAGAGGTAGAACTGGAACTTAAAAATTCAATGCCACAACTGGGATTTGAACCACAGACCTTCCGCTTGCCGGGCGGACGCTCTACCACTGAGCTATTGTGACAAACTGCCAGAATGGCATTAAATTCTCAAGTTAGTTCGTATTTTTTCCTGGTAAACCACAAAGGCAGTCTCACATCAGAGACAATTACCCCAATGGTGACTTACTATTGCAAGTACTTTGTATCCCAGGATTAAATAACCTTCACATGGTAATTATTATTTATTTATGCCAACAAATATACTGTTGGTGTTTTTAAACACACAAGCCGTGTGTGGGCAAAGTTTAAGAGGTAGAACTGGAACTTAAAAATTCAATGCCACAACTGGGATTTGAACCACAGACCTTCCGCTTGCCGGGCGGACGCTCTACCACTGAGCTATTGTGACAAACTGCCAGAATGGCATTAAATTCTCAAGTTAGTTCGTATTTTTTCCTGGTAAACCACAAAGGCAGTCTCACATCAGAGACAATTACCCCAATGGTGACTTACTATTGCAAGTACTTTGTATCCCAGGATTAAATAACTTTGCCCACACACGGCTTGTGTGTTTAAAAACACCAACAGTATATTTGTTGGCATAAATAAATAATTATTAAAAAGTGTTGTTTAATGTCATTTATGTAACTTAGTTTTCACTGTTAATGGATTCCAACAACACTGTCATCAACTTCCAAGATTAAAAAATTACTGAAGAATATATTTACATAGAAGTTTATTTTAGCAACACTTATGTATGCACTACAATGATGCTTATGACCTTTGCACAGAACTGTTGATTGATTTTCTTGGTGTTAGTTTTACTCTGATATCATGTTTGGGTCTTCCAAGCATCTCGTACATATAAGGTATGCTCTTAGGATCATCTACCGCTTGTATTTTGAATTTCCTCAGTAAAGACGAAAGTATCACCTTCTCTTCAAGCATGGCAAATCTCTGACCTGTGGAGCAGAATGGATGAACTTAAGTGATTTTAAAATTAGGTAGATGGCAAAGCAGACTTCGTTTTACAAAAATTCAAAATCATTTTACACAAGTTGTATGCCTCAAAATGAGGTCCATGTCCATTTAGTGTTTAACAATATCTCTATACTCAAAGGTGTTGGAGTGTACCTAATACTTTGAAATAAATCAATATCTTTTAGTAGCACATTTTTTTGTTTTCATATTTCAGTTTTAGATATCATTAGTGGAATGCAGATGGAGCTTCTTATTGTGACAAAGGCCTTGTGGACTGGGCTTTGATATGGAGAAGGGGTGTATTCCTCAGTGCTAGCTGAAAACAATGGCATAACTTTAAGACTTAACTCTCCTCCCCCTTGATGGCCTGCCAAGTTTCCAGAAGCTAGTCCACTGCAGCTGGAAGTTGGTAGCTTTTGTTGTTGATGTGACATACAGTGCTGTTTATTCAGTATGTTCTGTGAGCTTGAATAGAGTCCTGTGTTAACATGAAGAGAGAGTCCTGTATTCAACAGTTAATGAGCAACGGTAGGAGCAGAGTCCTAAGTTAGACAGTGAGCAACCAGAAGAGAGCAGCTTGTGTCTGACAGTGACTAGAATTGGGGAGTCCTGTGTTCAACAATTAGTGAGCAACTGAAAGAGAGGAGTCCAATGTCTGACAATTAGTGAGTGACTTGAAGAGAGGAATCCTGTGTTCCACAATTAGTAACTGAAAGAGGAGTCCTGTGTTGAACAATTAGTGAGCAACTGAAACAGAAGAGTCCTGTGTTCAATGGATTGTAACTGGAATAGAGGCATCTGGTGTTCAACAGTTAGTGAGTGACTGAAAGAGAGGAGTCCTGTGTTTGACAGTAAGTAAGCAACTTATAAGAGGAGTCCTGTGTTCAACAAGTAGTAGCTGGAAGAGAGGAGTCTTATGTTTAACAGTTAGTAACTGGAAAAGAGGAATCCTGTGTTCAACAATTAGTAACTGAAAGAGGAGTCCTGCGTTCAACAAGTAGTAGCTGGAAGAGAGGAGTCTTATGTTTAACAGTTAGTAACTGGAAAAGAGGAATCCTGTGTTCAACAATTAGTAACTGAAAGAGGAATCCTGTGTTCAACAATTAGTAACTGAAAGAGGAATCCTGTGTTCAACAATCAGTAACTGAAAGAGGAATCCTGTGTTCAAAAAGTAGTAACTGGAAAAGAGGAGTCCTGTGTTCAACTGTTATTGAGCAACTTGAAGAGAGATGTCCTGTATTTGACAGTCAGTGAAATATTGGAAGAAAGGAGTGCTGTGTTCAACAGTTCTGTAAGCAACCAGAAGACAGGAGTCCTATATTTGACAGCGAGCAATTTGAAGAAAGGAGCCCTGTGTGTGACACTAATGAGTGACCACAAGAGAAAGAAAAGGCTCTTTTTCAGATGTTGTATTACAATTTTATATTCAAAGAAAAATTAGCGAAATGACAGAGGAAACAGACCTAAGCCACAATCTGTTAAACTGGATTCATGATTCTGGGCTCCTATCAATGACTGCATTTCGTGTAGGTGAATCAATGCTACATTCCGTCAGCTGTTTCATCTAAATGCAACTTGCAGTTGCTTGGCTTGGTAAGTTAACTGCTCTTAGTCTTTACATTTACTCACCTTGGTTAATAAAACTGGAGATTTAAACAGATATGATTCAATACTTGTAATGTAAGATAACTCAGCATTTCAAAATATTTGTTTCTTCCTTCAGTGTTTTAGTTTGCAACTACACAATTATACTCCGGCCAAAAAATATTTTTGTGTAATGGAAAGTCACACATACTATCAAATTTAAAGAAGTATTTTACAAATACATGCAGAGGAAAGTTTGCAATGCCAACATAGTGCAAGTTTCCTGCTGCTATCAGATTCTGATCGTGAGGAATAATGCTCTATGCAGTCCTATAACTTCAGTATCATACACATTGTAAAATAATGAAAGACAAAGAATGTATGGTCTGTAGCTTTATTGCAATAGGGTAAAAATTGCTACCAATTTCAAAACAAAAACAATAAAAGGGAACACAAATAGAAAAGTAATTAAACATATTAATTCAGTTAACAAGTTATTATCTTAAGACATTTTTATTAAAAAAAAAAGTCAATATTGGTATCAAGTACAGTAGAAGCCTAAAATAGTGCAGTAAAAAATACCTCGGATTCAGATTTAATGCGGGGGAAAATATGTCCCCCAAAAATATATTGCACTTTTCATATATTGAAACAGTTACACAGGCGGCGCCGTGGCCGAGCGGTTAGCGCGCTCGCCTACCACCTAGGCGGCCCGGGTTCGATCCCAGGGACCCGCATGTGGTATTCGTGGTGGACGAAGCGGCGTCTGGACGGGTTTTCTCCGGGTACTCCGGTTTCCCCCGCCATCTCATTCCACCGGTGCTCCATCTTCATTCCATGTATCATCAGTGTCACCGCCTGTGGTGCCGTAGTAGTAAAAGCGGGCGTTAAACACTACACACACACACACACACAGTTACACAGTAAACTCTCCGTTTAGAGGACATAAAGGGGCCAGGAGTTGTCCGGAAAATTGGAAGTCCATTAAATTGCAAAATGAATGAAAATGAAGCAAAAACAATTGAAACTGTTTTATTGGTGCATACCATTTACTTTACATGATTTACTCTTGGTTAGAAGTCGTTCCCTTTGAAATTGTGGGTTCGAAAAAAGTGTCAATACCCATTTGCTTCCCACTTGAATATTGCTTCTTTATGATTAAGGAGTGAAACTATCTGAAATGTTCATAATAGGTTAGCACTTGTGGGTCTGAAGATATTTCATCACATCATCCATGTGGTCTCTTATTACGGATAGGTGCACACTTCAAAGATTCATCATCACTGTTGTCTTCATCTTCATCCTCTTGTAGAACACTTGCAGCAATCTCTTCATGACTCAGAATCAGGTAACTTGGGAATGCCCAGAGAATGCCCAATTCAGACTGAAGCTAAGAGTCATGTGAGCTCTTGAGTGCGTGACGTGTACACAAACTTTCACGAATGTAGCCGAAGATGCATGAACTAGCCTTCTCGATCAGGCAACAGTGAAATGCCACAATTTAATCATCGCAGATCTTCTAAATTTCATTTAAATTTATTTTATAACCAATGCCAAATTTAGTCCATTAAATCCGAAGTCCGTTGAACAGAGGTCTGTTAAACCGAGAGTTTACTGTATTGTATATCTCAAGAAATATTTGAAGCAAACATCAGATGAGTTTGTTACTTTGGTATTATTCTTTTGTTATTTATTATATTGTCAATATATTGAGATGATGATTATTGTCAACTTCAACATTTCAATAATGTTTATATAATTAATGATTATTTTGTGTCATATCATGTTAAGGGTTTTAAAATGTTGATTGGCATTATATTCCTGGCATATCCAAAATAATTATAATATCATGCATTATAGGCGATGTGTGACATCATCATGACATCATAAAAAGGTATAGTTAAGAAAGATAATAGCCAAACAATATTGTCATGGTAACATATAAGATAATTTTCCAAATATTCATGGATCAACATGTTCATACAAGATAGAAGCCATTTTTCGGCAATACCCTGAGAAATTATAAATTATATAATTTCGGAATAGCCAAACAGTACAAAATAGTGAAGTAAGTGTTTTATCAATATAAGGAATTAATAATTGTGATATTTTATAAGTTTGCAAATAAATAACTTCACAAATTTAAATAGAGTTCAGTGAATGCTTTATTCCGTAACTACAACCGTAGATAAAAGAAGAGTTCTCATTGCTCACCGCTGCTCATCAAGGACTACATAAAGATTGCACTGAATCTCTTCATAGTGTAGCAAAGTATGAGATGCTTAAATATTTAAATAAAGATTGTTTTATCAATATTTACTTTTGAAAGTTGAGCTTCAAATTTTCTTCAAAGAGTGCTTCTGGAATATACTCTTCACTAACCATAGCGTGGACCTTGGCCACTGCATTGCTAAGAATTTCCTGAAGCAATGAGACATGTACACAGAAGAAGATATTCTGCATGTTAGTGAAGTGATAAGTACCATAAACAAGATGATTCTGTATATGGAGAAGCAAAATGAATCAACAGTATTCATTTCCATCTTACTACAATCAAACACTATGCAGCGAACATAACGTGAATTATGCCACCAAACAAAACTTACTGATTTCTTTAAGACAATGCAAAATTAGGTTAGTGTAAAATGGGCACAGTGTAATTGTATGTACTGTGTAAATTAAGATAGGTTGCACGACTGGAATACACCCCTAGCATAACTGGTGTGTAATTGTATTTAAAAGTGGCATACTTTACCATATACTATGTACTTTACATTATATTGTAATTTATTATTGGACAAATGTTTCCCATCTTCTCTGCTGGATTGATTTTTATCACTTCTAAACTCAAATTTCGATAATCCAGAATCGCTATAATGCGCGGCTAAAGAATGACCCCAAGAACCACATCATTATGGGATTCTACTGTGTTGAGAAGTAATGATATCATCCAATCCCTAATTAATATTCAAGATGTTTGTTATAATACTTCGGCAAATATTAGAGAATGTGAGAAGGAATACAACTGATACGCAAATTGATTTGGTGTTGGTAGTCTTAATTTAAGGGTAATTCATAAGTTAAAGAGAACAAAACATTTAGTAATAATAAATAATAATGAATAATAATGAATGATGATGAAGATGATGGTGTGGTGGTGGTGGTGGCGGCGGTGGCGGTGGTGATGATGATGATGATGATGAGAAGAACGACAACAATTGAATGAATGAATAAATAAATAAATAATATTGTGATAATTTGAAACTAATACATGTAAATTAAAGATAAAACTGTTAAAATTTGAAGTAGGTTTGAAAACAAGAATGGTGGAACAGCAATGGTCATTTTTAAACTGAGCATGGTGTCTCTTACAAAATGGCATTTTCTGCTCATTTGTCGTGGGTGATGGATGTACAACTCACGTTGCTAGTGCATAAACCTGGGCAGATGCAAGTGATACAAACAGTTGAAGTTTGTGAAATGTACGAATAAACCAAAGGGTTGATCACAGTTATACAGATATATGTATGTGTGTGTGGGTATATCTTTAGTGAATTGTGAAGTAGCATGTTGAAGAAGATTTAATGGTTGGCATATCTCATCATACAGTGCAAAGTAATACATTATTAAAGTGTTTTAGAATTTGCATCTGGTGTCATCTTTCATAAAACCTGCGTGTACCCAGAGATTAAGACCATTGTTCAAGCTAGTCAGGAAAGATCATCTACAAGAACCAGCAGTACATTGTCAAGCAATGGAGTTCATTATCAGCTTTAATCGTCACTCCAATAATGTACCACAAGGTGAAGCAGTAAACTTCTACTTTGCTTACTAACCATCGCCCTAACACATTTAATAGTTAGTTACACAATTTAATGTACTTCTGTGGACATACTCACCAATACAGTTCCGATATCCAGCACTGAATGGAATATATGCAAAAGGATGACGATCTTTCACTTTTTCTGGCAGAAAATTATCTGGATTAAATTCATCAGGATTTGGATATATATCAGGATTTCTGTGTATTAATACTGGGACAATAAGAACTTCTGTTCCATATGGGAGTCTGTATTTACCTGAAACAGTGAAAAGCAAGTGGTTATTGTTCAGAAGTAAAGAAACTATTACTGACAAAACGTTAGGTGGTAGTCCAATAGAATGTAGTTTCCGGGATTGTAGGCTGTGGTCCAGTTAGTGAATTATAATCTGATGTTTCACCCATAACTTCTTTGGGCATCTTCAGACAAGTGCCTCCTGATTAGTTTACCAGGAGAATGATGCTTGCTAAAACCCAAACAAACTAACAGGACAACTCATATGGCAGTTTCTTCGGTCACACAAGGATTGGCCAACAACGGACCAATAGGAATTGAGGAAGCAGACCCTCCTGGCTGTATATAGTTTGGATGCTCCACCAAGCATCCATCTATTTATAAACTGGCCAGAGTCACTTCTGAAGATGCCTGACGAGTCACAGACAAAATGACAGATGATAATAATTTAATGACAGGTTGATGGACTACATTCTATTGAATCAACACCAGCCATGAAATCCTAAGCATGTGTATAGATGGTAATGTTCATAAGGTAACAAACTCTAGATTCAGGGCAACTATATCAACAAATCATTTGAAAACTGAGGATGGGAACGAAGGTTAACTAAACATATCTTAATTTTCAAAAGTAAGTGAGGTATTATAGTGTAAACATAATTGACCTTCAATTATTGGAAATACATTTTTCATGTTTTGAGGCTATCTGAATAAAACAAAAAGCAATAAAAAGGTCTATGTATGTGCATGCATGTGTGCATGTCTATGAACAACTTAAAAAATTAAACATTAATCAAATACCAAACTGAGCATTTCAGTTCAAGGTCTTCCAAGGATCCAGCACAACCATGTTCAAGAAAGTCCTCCCTATTCCAAAATACCCTTTATGTGAACAAATGTTAATTATTTATTTTTTCAAAAATGTTCTATAATTTAGATTAAAATATTGCATGTTTAGGATAATTGCATAAAAAATAGAATATGTATCTTGAATTTTCCAGGAATAATCTGTGAAGTCCTCTTCATTCTAAAAGAATTTTGGATAACTGGCAAACCTAACAGATAGACAAAATCTTACTACACAATATTTTTTAAGTTACACAAGAAACAGGTATTTCAAAGCCATCGCATAGAATCCCACTTTTAAAAGATTTGACTATCACTTAAGCCTAGTATATTCTTCTTAAAGCCACAATAAAATGTTTAATAAAAGCAAATTTTTAATTCTTCCCTTTTTGTTTCTCTTCAGCAATGTTGCAAAAAGCAGTATACTGAGTTTCCAGGTTGTCACATATGAGGTATAAAGCAAAGTGAAACAGTCAAGGAAGATTGATAGTCAAGGAGTCATATATGAGGTATAAAGCAAAGTGAAACAGTCAAGGAAGATTGATAGTCAAGGAATAAAATTACAAATTGACTACAACATAATTTATAGTAAATTACAGGACCCAATTATTTTCCCCTAACTGATTATTCTAAAAGTAATACATTTTTTAGAAAACAATTTATGGTGAAAATGGCTGAGGTGGTAAAATCTGCAGCTCGTATTTTGGAAGTCCTGGGTTCAGATACCCTTAGGCAACCAATCGAATTGTAGTTGTTTCATCATTTCCCTCAGTTACCAAGGAAATGCTAAATTGGACATTTAATACCATGGCTGTAAGTGTAAAACAGCAATAAAAATGAAAATATATGGTAATGAATGAGCTGCCACAATCCACAGATAATATAAGCAGGTAGCTGGAGCAGCACCTTAGTGCAATTTACATTAGAGAACTAGTGATACAATTGCCTAGCACTAAGGCCTGTATGAACACATGACAAATTAAGATGGTATGGTACAGGAACAAGGCCTAGAAGACTATCACAGCATTCTATAAGGTATCTCCCAACAGATTTGTTGTGCTATGACCACATAGTTAATTAACTGGAAAGTTTGGATTTTTTTAAAATAAAATGCATGCTGAATGAACAAAACACTCACAAAATTAACTTACCACAGATTTGTGCCTCAGTATCCAATTTTCTGGCAAATCCTGCAACACTTGGATATAATCTTAATGTTTCTTTTATAACTTGGTCTAAGTAAACCATTTGTTGTAGATCATCGTATGTAGCCTCTCTTGTAGAATTACCAAATATATCTTCAAGTTCCTTGACCACTCTTTCCTGAAATTAAAGTTTATAATGAGTGTTATAAGCTGAATGTGGTCGCTGAGGTGTTTAAAAAAACTGATCTGACTTCTTTTTATCTGAATATGTTGCAGAATATTTCTGTAGAAGAATCAAGGCGTCCTCTTGTGAACATTTCATTTTGAGTGAATTTTGATGTGGGCTTTCATGATACATTACTTTTTCTATCTTAAGAATTGAATACTTTTGTTTTATTACACTTAAACCTCACTTAAACATTATTTACTTCAATGCTTTCCACAGACATAGTTAATCTTTTTATTATAAAACTTTTGTTTACTAATATTTACCTTAATTATATGCGTTTTGGTTATATGTTCTCTCATTAATATATCAAATCTTTGTGGTCCCCATGCATATTCATCTACACTATAGATGAGCACAAGTGACACATTGTGTAATTCCCCCTACATCATAGTTTTAACCCTGTCTACTGTGTCACACACCGGTTAGCTACGAGGCCACACCCCACGCTGTTATGTAGCTACCTCAGAGAACCGATCAGTCACTCAAATTGTATCAATGGTAGAATCACATTGCATAACAAGTTAAAAAGATACATCATAGCTGCATGGGAACATAAGGACCTTTGTGTTCCTACTAAAAGGAACAAAAATATCTGATGTGTTTCACTCACATGACTTTCTCTACTCTTCTACTAACTATTGTAACAAACTCTTATTCCTGTATCTTCTTGATGTTAGTTGAAATAAACATTTGTACAAATTATCTTATTGCTCATTCTCTTGTAGGTGCAAGAGGAATACAATAGACTTTGAGCGATAGTCAAATCTTTTAAAGCTGGTTGCTATATGAAGGCTTTGAAAATTTCATTCTCTTTGCACAGTCAAAAGACAAAACAAGTGAATAACAGCCTTCCATATTGCAAAACTCACACACAGAAAGGAATATCTCCAAAATGGTTCACTCTATAAAACAATACATTTGCATATAACTTGTGTGTTTTAACATATACTTTTTTATATAATAAGATTTGGTCTATCTCTTACAGTTTACCAGTTATTCAAAAATTATCAAGACTGAACAGGACTACATAGGATATAGCCAGAAAATTGGGAATATACATTTCATTTGTCAGAAAAATATCTTAAACATATAATATTTTAATCAAAATTGTTAGAGCCATTTTTGAAAAAGTCAACAGTTTTGAAAAAATTTCCATGTAAAGTATAGTTCAAGGCGGAGAAATTTTCTTCAGTCTTTTAAAAAAATAATAATACAATAATAATATAGATTTCAAGGATGCGACACAAAGACTTCCACTTTTTACTTTCTCTACTGGTAAGTAGGGAAAGTATTGTATTCCACCCAAAAATTCGATGTCAAGATTTCATTGGAAATATATGTTTTGAGGCCTCCTGAATCTAAAAAAAAAGCATTTTTGGAAAAAGGTCTGTGTGTGTGTGTATGTGTCAGCCTGTGGACAGCAAAACTAAAAAATGAAAAGTCGGTTAAAAACCAAAGTTGGTATTTAAGTTGGTGCAGTTTTTATCGGAGCGGTGTTTCAATTTTGAGCGATGAGGCTCTTATTTCTCTCAGGGCGTGGTAACGGATGGAATGAAAAATCACACGATGTTTCTTCACCACAATGTATTATTTTATTAACACTTTTTCTATATTTTACATTAAAATAAATCCTCTTAGCACCATTTTAAATGATTTAAGTCTTTCCACTTTTTGAAAAAGTGGAACAAATGCTTGATGAAAGTCTGGTAAACGTTCTACAATGTTCACACGTTACCTCAACACGTCTTTTCACCTTGAATATACACACGCTAGTGGGAAGAGTCTGACGTCACCTCACGTGATACTGCCTTTTTCGTATACATCCGCGTATGCGTCCATCAAATAGTTCCTTCTTGTTAGGGAAGCGATCCCTAACCATTCTCCCTTCGCTATCAAGACTGAACACATATAATTCTAATATTTATACATATATATTAAAATTAAATATGGAAATATTTATGACGTCTTTAAACAAACTTAGTTGTTCATAACAATGAACATTATTAACACGTTTTCGTCATTTAACCATCTCATACCAACATCAAAAAACAAATTACACTTTTAACAAATATTCACATAAACGATTTTCTTTTGGGGTCTTCCAATATTCTGTCTCAAAGTTTAATGTCTTTTAAGGATGCAACACAAAGATTTAGAAGAAAATAGCCCCACCCTAAACTACCCTTTAAATGGAAAATATTTTGAAAATTTTGATTTTCTTGAAAATGGCTCTAATGATTTTGATTAAAATGCCATATGTTTGAGATATTTTTATGACAAATGAAATGTATATCTTGAATTTTCTGGCTATAGCCTATTATTTAGTCTGGATGAGTTTTGAACAATTCGTAAACTATAAGAGATAGACAAATTCGTACTGTACAAGAAATGTAGATCTTGCTAAAATACACAATTTATGTATCAATAAATTTTTTTGTAGAGTGAACCATTTCGGAGATATTCCTTGTTTTGTGTATCAGTTTCAGAAAACTTAGAACTTTCGTGCAATGGAAAATCATTGTTTATTTTTTATATGTTAAGCATGCAAAGAGAACAGGATATCAAAGCTTTAAAATATTTGACTGTCGCTCAAAGCCTACTGTATTCCAATATTCCCCTTGCACATACAAGGAAACTGTGGCGCGGAGGACCCGGGTTCGATCCCCGGTACCAGCATGGGGATTTTATCCCCTCTGGGAGGTCTGGCACGGGGTGCACTCAGCCTCGTTAGGTCCCGGGGGGACCAATTGAGGAGCTACTTGATGGAGAAGTAGTGGCCCCAGGTCGAGAAGACCGCATAACTGGCCGGGAGGGCTCGGGGCGCTGACCACGTCCCACCCTCCAGTACTGCACCTCACCAATGACGCCTGTAGTGGGCAGAGGTGGGGGATGCAGCGGCTGGGCGGTAGGCCTTGGCCCTTCGTGGGCTGTCGCGCTGGGTTTACATTTACACACAAGGAAATAAGCAATAAGATAATTTGTATAAATATTTATCTCAACTAGCGCGAAGAAGATATAGGAATTTTAAGAGTTGGTAAAAATGGTTAGTACAAGACTAGAGAGTCATGTGAGTGCAACACATTAGATTTTTTTACAATGTAATTAGAGGAGTACGAGAGTAGTATTATCTTCCATCTGAAAAAGACTTTTAGGAAAGTGTGTGTGGGCGTGCGCACATGCGCGTGTCAGAACAGCATGTTTGGTTAAATAATAAACTTGGTATTTAATTATATAATTACATCTATTATACTTAAATATCAACTTTGGCAATTATTATATTATTGTATTATTTATTTATGCTAACAAAGGTTAGAGCATCTGCCTTGTAAGCAGAGGGTCTGTGGTTCAAATTCTGGCTGTGGTATTGCTTTTTTCAGTTCTGATTCTACCTTTCAAACCAACCCTGGCTTTTAACTGACTTTTCATTTCATGTTTGAGTTATGCTGTTCACAGACACACACACACGCATACATACACACACGCATACATACACACACGCATGCACACACATGCGCACACGCACCACCACATGCACCACCACACGCACCACCACACGCACCACCACACGCACACCACATGCACCACACATGCACACCACACGCACACCACACACACTACACACACACCACACACTCACACACACCACCCACACACCACACACACACTACACACAAACCACACACACACCACACACACCACACACACACACCATACACACATCACACACACCACACACCAACCACCCCACACACACCACACACACCGCACACACACCACACACACACACCCCACACACCACACACACACACCTACACCACACCCACACACACCACACACCAACCACCCCACACACACCCCACACACACCCCACACACCACACACATCACACACCAACCACCCCACACACACCACACACACACCATACACCAACCACCCCACACACACCACACACCAACCACCCCACACACACCACACACACACCATACACCAACCACCCCACACACACCCCACACACACCACCCACACACCACACACCCCGCACACACCACACACCAACCACCCCACACACACCCCACACACACCACACACACCACACACCACACACACACACACCCCACACACCCCACACACCACACACACACATCACACACACCACACACACACCCCACACACCACACACACACACACACCCCACACACACACCCCACACACACCACACACCAACCACCCCACACACACCACACACACACCACACACACCACACACACCCCACACACACCACACACCAACCACCCCACACACACCCCACACACACCACACACACACCACACACACCACACACACACCCCACACACCACACTCACACACACCACACACACACCCCACACACCACACACACACCACACACACACACCACACACACACACCCCACACACCACACACACACCACACACACCCCACACACCACACACACACACATCACACACACCACACACACACCCCACACACACCCCACACACACCACACACCAACCACCCCACACACACCACATACACACCATACACACACACCACACACACACACTTACACCACACACACACCACACACACACCACACACACACACACCACACACACACCATACACACACACCACACACACACCACACACACACCATACACACACACCACACACACAGCACACACACCACACACACCACACACACACACACCACACACACCACACACACACCACACACATACACACACCACACACACCACACACACATACACACACCACACACACATACACACACCACACACACACAACTACATATACAGACACCTTTCTCTTAAAATGATTTATATTAAAATACCATATGTTTAATATATTTTTACAACAATCTCTATTAACATGAGGTAATTAGAACAATAAGCACTGTAAGAAGAATTTGTATGCAAATAAAGAGTCATATGAGTGTAACTCATTTGATATAAATATATCCCGTGCAACTTGGAAATCTTATCTTATACATTTAAACAAGCAATTCTTGTATATGTATATATATATATATATATATATATATATATACACAGGATGGAAGGGAAGTCATTACATTAATTTAAACCAGTGGTAGATCTTGGTATTTGGAGCACATGTATCTTATCTGTATGTATCTTAAATGTATCTTTCATTTTTGTCTCTGACCTTTTCCGACAGAGATTGTTTTGTGGAAAACAAGCTGGCAACACTACAGATTATGTGTCACTTTCACTGGTTCTACATATAACAAACAGACGTCACTACCAAGCATCTTGTAAAGGTCTTCTTCCATGTGTAGGCCAGTCACAACCGTTACCTGCCAAAACATCAGATGAAAGAGAAAGTGTTAACATCCGGAAACCAGGTCAATTCCCTGACCAACCTCAATGCAACGTCGACTTACCTCGCATCTGAAAAAGGCGCTCGGAGAGTTCCTTCACGTCTTTTAAGTGATTAAATATTTCCAAACCCTGTGTGATGTACCATGATTACTACCGAGGCAATGTCAGAAATAACTTACTCTACGCATCTTACAAGTAACAAACTGTTATCTTTGTACATTCTTGTGGAGTTACACATCCAATTTGGAGCAAAAACCACTTAAGTTTTCGAAATCGGCTGATCAAAGAACAAAATGCCATAAGACTTTTTTTGCTTGTAACGCTTCTATGAAGCACATATTAGATGGAATGTAATGACTTCCCTTCCACTCTGTATATAAATATATTCCATGCAACTTGGAAATGACGCTAACGATTTCAATAAAATTTTGTATCCAGATGGGGTTTTGCTTGTTAAGTATATCTATATAGGTGTCATTCTTGAAAAAATGTGATTTTACGCGTAACAGTCACAATTACTCTAAAATTTCTCTGTTAATGGGCCACTTTAAACAAACAAGCCAGGATATTAAAGGTCTCATCTAGAGCTTTCAGAAAACCTAAGGAAAGTTGACTTAGCTATCTTAGTCTACGCGTAACAGTCACAATCTTATATATTTAAACGAGCAATTTATGTATATACAAGGTGTTAGGGGTATGAGTGCGCAGACTTCAAAGGCAACTTCCTGACGTTAAACTGAAACATAAGTTCCTGTACCATTTTCCTCTATAGTGCATAGTTTTATAAATAAAAATTAAAACTGGTCATAAGTGTAATTACTAGGGCTGGGAAGTTCATGCATTTGCATGTTTTTTCATAGGGGTTAAAAATGTATGCTTTTACATTATGGTCGGTGAATTTATTTTGATAATTCTCCCGGTCAGGTCGGTGAGACCCGTAAACCAACGACAGGTGTGGTCCTCCAGATATTCTGGGGGTTGTGAGGGAGCGATGTGACCGCCAAAACATAAAAATATGGTGCTCTCTAAAAAGCGGTTACATTTATTGCTAAGTCTCTTCAATAATAATTGAAAAATATTGGAGAGCAAGAGGATTAATGACTTCATTGTCAGAAATCCAGCATTAGCTAACAACAACATTATGTGCACGAATTATGGAATTTTCAGTTATTTGGACATGATTTTATGGTGCATATAACTGCATATTTTCTTGATTTTGATAAATGCATATTATTCAATATTATAGTCCCTATATTGCATATTTTAATGATTTTTATTGCTTTTTTATTATTTTTTCCATGTGTATAATATTTTTCATATTGTTAGTACTGCACATGATGATGTAACTCACGAAGATCTATATTGCATATTTTAATGATTTTTGTGGGTTTTTTTTATTATTTTTTTTCCATCTGTATAATATTTTTCATATTGGTAGTATTGCACATAATGGTGCAACGCGCGAGGTGACGAGAACTAATGCTGAGCCATGTTGTCATGCAGTGAATCCCCCATTTCTGTCCTTTCATTATATGTGTGTGCGCAGAGAATAATCAGTGCGTTATCTGAGAGGTTTATATTAACAAAGGTAAAGTGCAGATAAACGTTTTGAGCAGCACAATTATAGCAACGCTTGCCGGCCCACCAGTAGTTGTGTCGTGGTCTTCAAATTTTACAGTGTTGTGAACTGGTTCCTAGTAAATTAAATTAGGCGTATAAAATGTTAAAAAGCTCTTCAAATGCTGAAAATAAAACCAACTTCGAGTGCTAGATTAATTAATTTACAGAAAGTTTTTGGCTGATTTAATATCTACAGATAATAGGGTGCTGTTTTGTGGAGCGTGTGAGAAAAATGTAGGGAGTGAGAATAGATTTCAAATAGTTCAGCACATAAACACAACAAAACATAAGGAGAATTTAATCAGAAAACTCACAAAGAACCTGTTCAAAAACAGCTAGTAGAGTGTTCAGGAAGTAGGGTTACTGAATTTTCCTGTGACTTGTGCCAAGCATTTATAGTTGCTCATATTCCCTTGTTCAAAATTAATAATCCGACATTTAAAAACTTTCTTGCCAAGTACACTCAACAACTGTGCCTGAAGAAAGCACACTGCGTAGGACTTATGTAGGATATTGTTACAATAACGTATTATCAAATATA